>PVJH01004434.1:0-125559 GCA_004026705.1 Nesogale talazaci
CACACATTCGATGTAGGACGGCAAAACCTTGTTTCATTTACTTGAGACGTATTTTCAGGAGAGACCAGTCCCTGGAGATTATCATTCTTGTAAAGTAAAGGGGCAGAGAAACAGAGGAAGACCCTAGACAAGATTGATTGACATGGTGGCTGTAACAGTGGGCTTAAACCATAATTGTGAGAATGTTGCAGGATTGGGTGCTAATTTGGTCTTGGACGAATATATCCTGCCCTTAAAAGGCTGCTTTGAATCAGAATCAACCCAATGGCAGTGATATTGGGTTGTTTTTTGTTTGTTTATAGTAAAGGTTGCATTTTGGCTCTCATGAACTAACAAGTAAATTTTATACAGCTTCAATATGAATTTTAGTAAGAACAATTGATGGCCTTGTTCCCTGTCCTTGTTTTGATTGCTGATGTTGAGCTTTTTCATTGTCTTTTCCCACAGATGTAGTCAATTTGATTTCTGTGTATTCCACCTGGAGAAGTCCACATATATGGTTACTGTTTATGTTGTTCAAAAAAGGTATTTGTGATTAAGAAGTTATTGGTATTGCAAAATTCTGTAATCTGATCTCCCCTTTATTTCTATCACCAAAGCCATATTTTCCAATTACTGTTCCTTCCACTTTGCTTCCAATTTTGTTTCCAATTATCAATAAATATCAATACAATTTTATTGGTGGCTCATACAGCACTTATCACAATTCACACATGGATCCATTTATCAAGCACATTTGTACATTTGTTGCCATCATTATTTTCAAAATATTTTCTTTCAACTAATCCCTTGGTATGAGCATCTCATTTTCCCCCACCCTCTCTCCCTCATGAAGCCTTGATAATTCATCAACTATTATTATTTATTCATGTCTTTCACTGACCAATGTCTCCCTCCACCCATTTTTCTGTTGTCCCTCCCCCAAGAAGGGTGTTCTATGTAGATCATTGTGATTGGTTACCCTTTCTCCCCGCACCTTCCTCCTCCCCTCCTGGTATGGCTATTCTCAATCTTGGTCCTGAGGAGTTCATCTGTCCTAGATTCCTGATGTTTCCAGCTCTTATCTGTACAAGTGTACAACCTCTGGTCTAGCCTGATTTGTAGGGTAGAATTGGGATCATGATAGTGGGGGGGGGGAAGAAGCATTGAAGAACTAGAGGAAAGTTGTATGTGTCATCAGTGCTCTACTGCATTCTCACGGGATCATCATCTCTCCACAGCCTTTCTGTAAGGATATGTCCAATTGACTATGAGTTTTGGGTCTCCACTTTGCACTTCCCCTCATTTACAATGATATAATTTTATGTTCTTGGTCTTTGATGCCTGATACCCAATGCTATCGACACCTCTTGATCACAAAAGTTGGTCTGTTTTTTCCAAATGGACTTTGTTGCTTCTCAGCTAGATGACTGCTTATTTATCTGCAAGTCTTTAGCTTTCCAGATACTATATTTTTTGATAGCTGGGCACCATCAGCTTTCTTCACATTTGCCTATGCGCATACTTTGTCTTCAGCGATCATGTCAGGAAGGTGAGCACCATGGAATGCCAGTTTAATAGAACAAAGTGTTCTTGCATTGAGGGAATATTTGAATAAAGGCTCAATCGCCTTAGTACTAAACCTATAAATATATGTACATAGATATATTTCCCCATTGTCACGTATAAATTTATCTACACATGTACTTGCCTGTATTTAGTCCAACTGTTCTCAACCTGTGGATTGTGACCCCTTTGCGAGGGGTTTCACAGGGGTTACCGAAGATCACCAGAAATCAAATAAATATTTCACAATATAGAATTACCTATTGTTTTGTGGTTAATCACTATGCTTTAATTATGTTTAATTGTATTCAATTTGTATCCATGAAAGTATATTATGCATATCAGATATTTGCATTATAATTTGTAACCGTAGCAAAATTGCAGTTATAAAGTAGCAACAAAAATAATTTTATGGTTGGCAGCTCACCACAACATGAGGAACTATATTAATGGGTCGGGGCTTTAGGAAGGTTGAGAACTACTGATTTAGGCCTCTGTAAATGTCCTTTGCCTCCGAGTTCGTTCCTCTGTTTCCTTTTGCATTCCTCTTGTCCCACTATCATGTTCAGCCTTCATTTGGGTTTCAGTAATTCCTTTTGGTTACATTGCCCTTGATTAAGTGCTACCAGGTCTCTTACACCCTCCTTGCCATGGATTTTAGATCACTTATTTTTCCCTTGACCTGGGCTTTGCTAACACCCATTTCCTTTCCCCTGAATTCCCCTCTCCCGTGTTCCTCTCTAGCCATCAGTCCCATTGTTTTCTCCAAATAGTTTATACCACCTATCTTATCTAGATAGACATGCAGAGACAATAATATGTGCAAAAACAAGACAGAGCAAAACAAAGCAAAAAAGAAAAGAAAGCAACAACAAAAATACCATTAAAAAAAAAAAAGAAAAGCCTAGAAATAGTTTCAGGTCTGTTTGTTGACCTTTCTTTCCCTGACTGTTGACTTCAGGAGTGTTTTCCAGATGAGCCTGATGGGGTGTCATACCCTGGTTCCAGGGTCTATTTTTGGTATTCCCCGGGGACTTTGTTGTTCTGCTCCCCTTGCTGTTCTGTTGCACACTCTTAGTGTTTCCACAGTGTGATGGCGTCAGATCGGGCACAATTCCTGTACTCTATCTCCAGTGTTGTCCCCCATGGTGCTATGTGTCAGAGAGGGATGTCGAGTCTTATGGACCTTAAGGTCCTCTCTGTGCATTGATTGCTATGAGCAGAAATATTGTCCTTGGGGTTTGGTGGGCCAGGATGTGCCGCGTAGTCTCTCCTTTCCCCTTTGTTTACTCCTGTGTGCTCTGATCAGACATGTCTCTCTGAGCTGTAGCTTCAGCGCTGTTCTCTGAAGTGAATTCTTCTCGGGGTACTGGGTGGGGGGGTTTCCATGTAGTTGGGATTGAGGCAGGCCACTCTGACATCTTATTGGTTCCCTGCTTCATGTGGATATGCTGCATTTGCATCTTGGAATACTGGCTTGAAGTCTGATTCATGACTTGGAACATCAACTTGAAGTCTGGTCCCTCCAGATATAAACAACACCCTTTCCTTGGGTGGGTTTGTGCCCTATTCCCTCGCTACCCATGTCTCCCCCCCAAACCTTTTTAGTTGGTTACTATATATATCGCTAGATTTGGTTGGGCCCCAGCCATACTACTGGGACCTCACCCCAAGAATATATGTACACAATAATTTTCCCTATGTCCCTTTTGCATTTCTAAGCATACTTCAGAGGAATCATGCTGAAATTGTCCTTTTCTGCTTGGCTTAGTTCTCTTAGTATAATTTCCTTCAGTTTTTACCATGCACTGATGTGCTTTATGCATTCCTCACTGCTTTTTAGGGATAAATAGTCTGTTGATGGATATTTGAGTTGTTTCCAACTTATTGCAATTGTAAACTGTGCTGCAGTGAACATTGGAGTACAGATGTGTGGTCATGGTTTGTTGCCTCATCGGAGTATATGCCCAGTAGGGCAATTGCTGGTTTGTATGGTAGCTTGATTTCCATCTGTTTTAGATATCGCCAAATCATTTTCCAGTGAATGTATATACCTACAGGCCCACCAGCAGAGAATGAGAGTACCTATCTTCCTACAACTACTCCAACAATTGTTACTTTCTGTTTTTCTGAATTGGGCTATCTTTGACGTGTTATGTGGTATCACATAATTGCTTAAATTAGCTTTTCTCTTATGTCTAATGACCGGGAACATTTTCTGATATGTTTATTGGCCATTTGGATTTCTGCTCTTGGGAAATTTCTTTTCAGGTTCTTTGTCCACCTCCTCAGTGGGCAATTAGTTTTTTTTTCTTTTTAGAAGCTAGGAGAGTATTTTAGAGTTTAATAATAAGGCTTTTGTCAGATGCATCATTGCTAAATATGTTTTCCCAGTCTGTGGGCTCTCTTAATACTCTCTTGATGAAATATGTCAATGGACACAAGTGTATTATCTTCAGTATATTCCACTTGTCATTTTGTGACTCATCTCTGTTTGCATCCTTCCCTATTTCTGATAAGTCTATGGATTCCCTGCACCAAATGTCTCAGATTTGTCCCAATTCCCTCATTGATGGCCCTGATAGTTTATGGTTTAACCTCAAGGTATGTGATCCATCTTACTTTATTCTTGTGCATGGAGTGAGTTAAGAGTCTTGCTTCATTTTTCTGCAGGGAGATATCCATTTCTTTTAAACACCATTTATTGAAAAGGGTATGCAGTTCTCATTTATTAAGGGCCAGTTGTCTGAATGTTGATGATTTTATTTCTGGATTTCCAGCTCTTTTCCATTGGTCTGAGTATCTGTCATTATACCAATACCACACTGTTTTGACCATTGTGGCTGTAAAATATGTCCTACTATCAGGAAGAGAAAGCCCTTTCACGCTGTCCTTCTTGAGGAGTTCTCATCTAATTCTGGACTTCTTCCCCTTTATATGAAGTTGGTAACCAGTTTTTCCAATTCTTTGAAGAAAGAAGAAGGTATTTGTATTAGGATAATATTAAACTTATATAGTGCCTTGGAAAGCATTGACATCTTTACTATATTGAGTCTTCCAATCCATGAGCATGGAACGTTCTTCCATTTGTTGAGATCACTCTTGGTTTCTTATAATAGTGGACTGTAGCTTTTCTCGTACAAATCTTTTGGGTTTTTTTTTTTTTTTTAGTGAGGTATATCCCTATATGCTTCAATTTGTGATTGGTTATTGTAAAGAGTACTACCTGTTTAATTGCCTCTTCTGTGATCTTGTCTGATGTGTGTAGCAGTCTGATAGACTTATGTTTGTTGATCTTGTATCCTGTTACTCTTCCATATTCCTCTATTGCTTTCAACACTCCACTTGGGAATTTTGGAGATTTTCAATATGTAAAATCATATTGTCTGCGAATAGTGATAGTTTTGCCTCTTCTTTTCCCAGATGGATACCTTTGATGCCTTTACTTTGTCTTATGTTTTTAGCTAGGACCTCCAGTATGATGTTAAACAGGAATGAGACAAGGGACATCCTTGTCTGGTCCCCTTTTCCAGTGGAATTGCTTTAGTCTTTTCTCTATTGGTTACCATGTTGGCTGTTGATTTGTCATTTATAGCTCATATAATACTGAAGAATTTTCTTTCTATTTCTATCTTCTTGAGTATCTTAAACAAGAATAGGTGTTGGATGTTGCTGAATGCTTTTTCTGCATCTATCAATATTATCATGTAGTTCCTATTTTCCTGTCCATGTGACGAATGATACTAATGGTCTTTTGTATGTTGAACCATCCCTGCAACCCTGGTATGAATCCCACTTGGTCATGATGAATCATTTGTTGTATATACTTACATATTCTATTGGCCAGTATTTTCTTAAGGATTTTTGCATTAATTCTCATTGGGGACATTGGTCTGTAGTTCTCAATTCTTATGGGATCTTTGCCCAGTTTAGGTATCAGAGCCAATGTTGACTTGGGTGCTTTTGTCCCTTTGTTGCTCTCTGGGTGGGGTTGTTTTATGTGGTGGTCTCTTATTTGTGCTCTGCCCACACTGGGTAGGGAAGTATCTTTTGTGGGGCTGGATTTCTTTCTTTTTTTTTTTGCTGGATTTCTTTTGACATATTCTTTGAGTTCATCCTTGTCTGGAAAGACTTTTATTCTCCATCTATCTCAACAGATAATTTGGTTGGAAAGAATATTCTTGATTTTTGCATTATTTTCCTTCAATTTTTGGAATATGTTACTCCACTCTCTCCTCTGCTTCACAGTGTCTGCTGATATGTCTGAGAATATTCTTTTTGGGCTACCTTTTCATGTGGCTGCTTGTTTTTCCCTAGTTGCTCTCATGATTTTCTCCTTTTCCTCAAAGCTGAATAGTTTGACTATTGTGTGCTTTGGTGACTTCTTCTTGGAATTCAGTTTAGCCGGTGTTCTTTCAGCCTCCTGAATTGTTGCCTGATTATCATCCATTATTAAACCAGGGAAATTTTCCTTCAAGAATTCTCTTGCTATTTTTGCCGTTGACTTCTTTTTTGTGTGTTTTCCTCCAGTAATCAAATCATTCTGATGCTGTTCCTCTTTATAAGATCGGACACAGCTCTCATGTTTTCTTTAGCTTCTCTGGTGATCTTATTTGACTTTTTCCAGGTTTGTCTGCATGGTTGTCTATTAGGTAACTGGTGCAGTTCTCTACCTCCTCCAGTTGTTTGGTTAAGTTTGTGAATTTGCGAGGATTTGTTTTTATCTTATCCCTAAGCTTTTATAGTTTTCTTTGGTGTGTGGTCTTTATCTCCTCTATCATACCATCCTTTTCCTGTGTTGTTTCCTTTATGTCCTGTATGACTCCATGCAGTATTCTGAAAATTCCATTCTGTGGCAGATCAATGTCTGCTTCTGCTATGCACGTGGTTAGAATCAGGAATTCTTCCAACGTTGCCTTTTATTTCTCCTGTTCTCTTGTTGAGGTCATTGGGACTGGATACTATTTGTGCTGTGTTGTTTTAGAGCTGTTTGGCACCATTTTCAAGAGAGTCAAAGAGCACTGGGCTCTGAGACTCAGAGGGATGCTTCTTCAAACTGCCTACAGCTAATTGCACTATGTAACTAGCCTACTCTTTAATCCTCCTGTGGCTTCACTTTTTTCCCAGCTAACCAGTATTCTGTCATTTGAAGGGCAAGTTGGATAATCCTTTCAAGGGATACTTGTTCGGTGGATGTAGACCATCAAGGATGGTGTTGCACTGTAACATCTCACAAGAAGCTGTGGTGGTGTAGCCCACGACAGCTTGAGGTGCTGCAGAGGACTTGGAGGGGTGCCTGTTGCAATGGGAGCGCTGGAGGAGGCAGAGGGGTGTGCCGGAATTGGTGTAGAGCAATGTGGATGGTGGGCAGAATTTCCCTAGTTGGCTAAGTTTTCACAGAGATTGGGCGGAGGTTCCCGCAGCAACATGGAGCACTGGAGAGTGTTGACAGAGCTGCCTTAAGCCATGTGAGTCACTACAGCAGATGGGAGGAAGTTCCCTCAGTTACATGGGACCACAGAAGATGGGCAGGAGCTCCCCCAGCTACATGCGCAGGATTTCCCCAGAGGAAGGTGGGCAGGCTTTCCCTGGGAGGAAGATAGGTGGGATTTCCTTCTGAGGGATTTCCTCAGAGGACTGTGGGTAGGGTTTCTTCAGCTTTGTGTTAGGCTGTAGAGAGTGGGCAGGAGGGATTGCTACCAGAGGAAGGTGGGCAGTATTCATCCTAAGTGTGTTACAATGAAGAGGGTGGATCTCCCCCAGTTGGCTAGAGGATGGGCTAATTGTCCTAGGCTAGGGCGTGGCAATGGCATGTGAGAGTATAACGAAGAGAAAACAAAAAAAGCTGCCTGCTGATCCTGTGGGGGGAAAGATAGAATAGAGAGAAACAAAAGTAAAGATAAAGCTAAGCCCCAATCATCTGACCATGGGGCTGGAGGAGTTTAAACCCTGCCCAGAGATGGCAACAGCTATAGCTGTATTGAAGTAAAGGCCTTGGGGCGGTTAAACAATCCCAACTCTGACTGACACTGAAGCGGTTCTAATGTTAAATCTTAGCTGGACTCCACAGTGGTAAGGCAAAAGTCCACAAGCTCCTCAAAACCTTCTCAATCTGTATTAATTATCCTTACGGTGCTGTGTGGAATTTTCCTCTCGGTCTTCTGTACTGATTTCTGTGGAGTTCCTAGGGTATGTGTTGCTCAGTCACCATCTTGACAGGAGCAACTATGAATTTATCTTAATTTTAAGTTTGATGTATTTCTGACTGAAGATGGTAGTAGCATTCTTCAATTTCTTCATTATTTTGTGTATTAGTTTGGGTAGACTAGAGAAACAAATTCATAGACATGCATATGGATATAAGGGAAAGGTTTATATACAAATGGAATGGAACATTGAGAAAGCATCCCAACCCTGTCCAAGGTCATAAATCCAACATTATCCCATTTTTCTGATACCAGTCTATAAAGTCTCCTTCTGACTCACAAAGCACATGCAGTTGAAACATCCCGACATGCAGTTGAAACATCCCGGCACTGGCAGGGGTCTCCCCATGGCTCCTCGCTTCCAGGATTCAAGTCCATCAACAGCACCCAGTAGTGGTAGAAGCAACTCAGCACTGGCAGGGGTCTCCACATGGTTTTTCCAGCTTCAGAGGTCTGGTTCCTTCAGGGTAAGGCCGTGTGGCTTCTCCTCCAACTCCTCCAATTCCTCAGATGTTGACATCTTGTCTTGCCAGTGGTTTGTCGTCTCAGAGACTGAATCCCAGAGACTGAAAGTCAAATCTCTCTTCTCCAATTGGGAAATACCGCGAGACTTTCCGGAATTCTCAGGAGAAAGCCATGCTCACACCGAGGCCTCATCGGCTACTCATTGGCTATCTCCCAATTGACAAGCTGGACTCCACCCCTACATCCCAATCATTAAATTGACATCACAAATACATGACCACCACATTTGGTTTAGAAATTGATGAGTACATTTAAATATTAGTCATATTAACTGGATTCCTTGTGTTCAGATACATATTATCTTGCCACAAACAGTTCTGTACTTTAAGATGAATCTTGAAAGTTCTTTTTCGTGATGAATGTGATGCCATTCCTCTTGAATTTGTCGTTCCCAGCTTAAAAAACCATATGGTTGTCTGATTCCAAATGGCTGATACTAGTTCATTTCATCTCACTAATGTCTAGAATATTGATATTTATGTGTTCTATTTCATTTTGCTGACTTCAAATTTTCCCAGATTCATACTTTGTACATTTCAAGTTCCAATTTTTATTAGATGACACTCTACTAATAATAGCATGGTGGCACCTTGCTTTAACCTTACTCAACCTCAGTGCCTGACAGAATAAAAAAAATGTTGACTTCACAATGGGTTAGAAATACTTTGGGAAATTTTGGTTGAATATGGGGCATATTTATGACCTCTGTAGTAGTTCTTGACTGCTAAACTGAATGGTGAGTCACACCAGCTAGTCTGTGAAAAAATGTATCAGTGCCCATAAATATTGCAACTTTAGAAGCACAGGGGCAATTCAATTTTGTCTTATAGGATCACTATGAGACAGAGTCAAATTGATGGCAATGAGTTGAGATTCTTTTTGGGGGGGCACAGATGAATAAAGAGTACAACTATATGGGATATATTATTAGCATCAGGGGTTTTTAATAGTATAGGAGCCATGTGGCATAGTGGTTTATTTCTATTCTTTTTAAAATAATTTTTGGGGGCTCATACAACTCCTATCACAATTGATACATACATTCATTGTATGCCAAGTAAATTTGTACATTCGTTGCTATTATCATTCTCAAAACACTTGCTTTCTACTTACGTTCTTGGTATTAGCTCCTTATTTCTCTCCCTCCCTCTCCATTCCCCATCTTTCATGAACCCTTGATAATTTATAAATTTAATATTACTTTGTCATATCAAATATTATCTGATGTCTCCCTTAACTCACTTTCCTGTTGTCCGCACCCCAGGGAGGAGTTTATATGTAGAACCTTATAATCAGTTGCCCTTTTCTACCTGACCGCTCCTCTACCCTCCTGGTATCACCACTCTCACCACTGGTCCTGAAGTATCATCTGTCCTCTATTCTCTATATTTCCAGTTCCTATCTATACCAGTGTACATCCTCTGGTCTAGCCGGATTTGTAAGGTAGAATTGAGATCATGATAGTGGTGGGGAGGAAGCATTGAAGAACTAGAGAAAAGTTGTATGTTTAATCATTTCTACAATACACGCTCACTGACTCATCTCCTCCTTTCTGTAAAGGGATATCCCATTACGTACAGATGGGCTTTGTGTCCCCACTCTGTACTCCCTTTCATTTACAATGATATAATTTTTAGTTCTTTGATGCCTGATACTGGATCACAAAGGCTGGTGTGCTTCTTCCATGTGGGCTTTATTGATCTGAGTTAAGTGGCCACTTGCTTACTTTTAAGCCTTTAAGTTGCCAGACGCTGTATTTTTTGGTAGTCGGACACCATCATTTTTCTTCCCCACATTTGCTTATGCACACATTTGTCTTCAACAATCATATCAGGAAGGTGAGCACACAATGATATGATTTTTTTGGTCTTTGATATCTGATAACCAATCCCTTCTACCTGTTTTGAGTCTTTCTTTGATTTACATAACAGTAAATCATCTACTCTCAGTCTCCACTGTTGAAGAATGTTCACAACTAAAAAATTCATGGTGGTGTTTATACTAAGGAGACCTTCGGTCTGAGAATAAACTTATTTTGAGGTTATAAGGGCAGAAATGGAAACTAAAAGTTATATTAAAGTGTGGTTCTTTAAGCAGAACCTGAGACAAGAATTCCAAGGCAAGTCATTTATTCAGTGGTAAGTGAGAATGTAGGAATTAATGATAGGGGATTGGAGAAATAATACTATAAAGGAAAACCAACAAAAAAGAGAAGGCATATTATTAAATGAGCTGTCACACTGAAATATTGCGGCTTAATTTTAGAAAAAAATATTGGGAAATGGTGCAAAAATTGTACCTAAAAATTGGCCCTTTTATTGGATAATGGAACTGGGATATTTATGCACTATATTTTATAGAACATTGCTTGGAGGCTGTTGGGCCAGAGGGGGTTTTCTTGACTTGCATTTCAGAATTGCAGCACATGATTACACAGAGCAACCTTTCATGTTTAGGGCAACCCCCCCCCCAAAAAAAAAACCCAACATGGATTCAATGATGCAGATAACAGTTACTGTAAGCCAACAACAACACACTGTAATAATAAGATCTGTGAGCTATGGGTGAGATACTAATAGGGCTTGAAACGCATAGGCCAGGGCAACTAGTCAGGTAGAAATAATTTCATAATTATTTGGCTATCTTCATTAACTCTGTAAATAGGTTTGAAATGGTTTACCAATTGGAAAATCTCAATAGAATAAAATAGACAATATACAATATGGGCTGATCTTGTTTTTTTTTTCCTATAAAAATCCAGATAATATGTATTTTATGCCTTGAGGTATACATGGTTCTTTTTTACTTTTAATCTTCTATTGAGGGTTTATAAAACTCTTATCACAATCCATATATATACCCATTGTGTCAAACACATTTGTACATTTGTTGCCATCATCATTCTCAAAACATCTTTTTTTCTACTTCAACCCTTGGTATCAGCTCCCTATCTTCCTCCTCCCTCCCTCCTCCCCCTTCCTTCATGAACCCTTGCTAATTTATAAATTATTATTATATTTTCATGTCTTACACTGACCGATGTCTCCCTGAACCCATTTTTCTGTTGTCCCTCCTCCAGGGAGGGTGTTATATGTAGATCATTGTGATTGGTTTCCCCTTTCTCCCCTACCTTCCCCTTACTCTACTGTTATGGCTACTCTCATTATTGGTCCTGAGGGGTTTATCAGTCCTAGATTCCCTGTGTTTCCAGCTCTTATCTGTACCTGTGTACGTCTTCTGATCTAGCCAGATTTGTAGAATTAGGATCATGATAGTGTATGTGTGTGTGTGTGTGTGGCATTAAAGAACTAGAGGAAAGGTGTATGTTTCATTGGTGTGAGGCTGTACCCTGACTGGCTCATCTACTCCCTGCAACCCTCTTGTAAGAGGGCATCCAATTGGCTACAAATGGGCTTTGAGTCTCCACTCTGCATTCCCCTTAATTCACAATGATATGATTTTTTGTTCTTTGACATCTGATACCTTATCCTATTGACACCTCATGATCACAAAGGCTGGTCTGCTTCTTTTATGTGGGCTTTGTTGCTTCTCAGCTAGATTGCCACATTTTTTATCTTCAAGTCATTAGTACCCCAGACGCTACAATATATGGGACACATGAAAGGGAGAGAGTGTGGGAATTGAGCATAACAGATCAGCAATCAGAATAAAGCTGAGCACAGAGTCCCTGAGGAACCCCATGAATGGACTTCAGATGAGGAGGAGGAGCCCACAGAATCCCTTCAGGACCAGGGCGGAGGGTTTCATGGGGACCAGCAAACAGATCTGAACTTATCTAGGGTCTTTTTTCTTTTTTTCCTGTCTCTCATCTTTTTCTCTTCCCTTTTCATTCTTCAACCACTGGTTCTCTTTTTGTTCAGACCAGATCATGGGTGGGTTGCCTAATTATATGTGTTTGACCATTAAAGGAAAGTACAGAGAGCAGGCAATGGAGCCAATGGCTCCAGAAGGTAGAGGAAAAAGGAGATGGGGAGAAGAGTATGGTGAGTGGACAGCATCATGGAAAGTGGAATAGCTAGGGAAGCGGATCTAGGAAAGTTTAATTATCCCATGAGTATTAGAGCAACAAGAAGGTAGCAGAGAGAAAGCACTAGGAGGTGGAAGAAGGGGGAAAGTGATGGTGGGGGTGGAGGAAGCAAGCAATAGGAAACAGAGGCAAGCTCTAGGAAACAAAGGAGATAGACAGGGAAAGTAACAGAGGTGTGCACTTATGCAAATACATTAATTCATGGCAATAGTGGTAAGGGCCTATGTGCATATATTTATAAGGCAATACACTGAAGCTGTGGATACCTCCCCTCAATATAACAACACCTTGTTCTATCAAATTGGCATTCTGTGATGTTGGCCCCACCCCCACTCTGCACAATCACTGAAGACAAAAAAGGTGCATAAGATATGTGTGCCATAAGGATGGTGCCCGGCTTTTAAAAGATATAGTATCTGGGGTCTTAAAGACTTCAAGTTAAACAGGCAGCCATCCAACAGTGAAGCAACAAGCTCACATTGAAGAAACACACCAGCTGATGTGATCATGTGGTATCAAGTCTGGGCAACAGGCATCAGAACATTCACAACAAACAGTAAACAAACAAACAAGCCAAAATACATTCATGAGAATGGAAGGGACTTGGAGCAGAGACCCAAAGACCATCTATGGACAATGGAGTATCCTCCTACAGAGGGATCACAGGGTGGAGGTGAGTCATTCAGGACACAGTAGAGCACTAATGGGTCACACACTATACCTCTGTTTCCAGGAGGACTCATTACCTCCTACTTTCACAACATCAATGCTGCCTCCTAAACTAGAATAGACTGAGCATGTACCTAGGTATTAGCAAAAGATAAAACTCACAACACATGGAACCCAGGAACAGAAATGGGAATAGAGATACAAAAAAGGTAGGAGGAAGGGGTGGAGTGGAGAGTGGGGGGGCACCAATTGCAATGAATAGCACATAATCACACACCCCCATCCAGGGGGAGAAATAACAGAAACCAGAGGGGAAGGGAGAGAGCAGTGAGAGTGAAATTTGAAAATAATTAACAATCTTCAATCTCTCAAGGGGCCATGAGGATTGGAGCGAGGAGGAAGGGGAAAAAAAGGAGCAGATCCCAAGGGCTCATTGAAAAGTAAATATCTAGAAAAAGTGATGGAATATATGTACAACTATGTTGAATACATTTTATGTATGGTTTGTACCAAGAGTTGTAAGAGTCCCCCCCAAAAAAGAAAGATAGTATGTATATTTTATATTGCCCATGTTAATTTTTATATGCATCTTGATGCTTAAATTCTTTTCATTTTTCTATTTTTTAATAACTATAAATTCAAATTTAGGGAAGCTTGCCATTGTCTTGGAAAATAACAACAAAGTTTTATTATCCTTTGGTAATATGATATTTGAAGAGAATGGCAGTTATCTTACCATAAATGGTGCAAGTCTAAGTCTGGTGGTGACTAAAAAGTGATAGTAGTAGTATTATTAACAAAATTATGATCTACTGGCGGAATTTGTAGAAAATAAGGCTTTCTAATTTCTGAACAGTAAATTCTATTAGGAAAATGGTCTTACATGTCAAAATCTGAATGCCTCCACAGATTTCAAATAAAATACAGAATTTTGAGTTACTAGAACTTGGATACATAAAAATAGGGTGGTAGTATGAGTCATTGTTACAATGGTCTCAAGTTCAAATAAACTATTTTAACAATAACACCACTTCAAAGGTCACAAGCACTCTCAGGGACTTTTCTGTTCCTTCCTTAGTAGATGCTAGCAGAAGATGTGTTCAGCCATTTTCCTATATAAATGACTAACCCCAAAGCCAAAGCATGATAAATCAAGAGAGATGAAATGAATACCCTAAAAAAGTTCCATGAAGAAAATGCTACCTTTCTTAAAGGCTCCACTTTTTTCTCATGCTTAAAAAAGACAGAATATTTAGGGTTCCTGAAGTAGAGCTATTTAGGTGGAATGTTTTTAGGTTTACTGGAGCAGTCAGATCCACTCTACATTTTTTCTTCAAAGTCTCAATTTCTTTCTCTCCTTCTATAGCATCTTCTGACTGGTATGTGTGTGTGTATATATATATATATATATATATATATATATATATTCTGCTGATATGAATTTTGCATTAGACATTAATTTGTCCATATTTTGTGACAAAGGTTGCTACAGTGAGCACTAACTCTTGATCTCAAAATAATCATCCCCATGACATCATTGTGGATAGAGTGTGAGAAAGGAGTATGTTCCAGCCTCTCATTTTCCCCTTTGCCATTACTGATGTTATTGACACCAGTTTCACCGAGAAATCTGATCTCAGACATGTCCCTCAGTTTTCCTCCCCTTTACAGCCAACTGCTTGTCCATTCCCTAGCAGGTTCCTATTCTAGCTTTCATAATTATACCACCAGTAATTACCTGTTCATCTTAATTGAATGCTTGAACAATTTCAGACTGAAGAAGTTTGTAGAATTCTTCAATTTATTGATACTTGGCTTTATTTGAATTATAATATTTGAATAGCAGTTGTATTAGTTATATTAACTTCTCTTCTTTGTAATCTTCCTTGAAGAAGTTTTGTACTTCAAGATAGGTCATAAGATGTTCCTTCTGACAATGAATGTACTGTCATTCTTCATATTTTCATCCCCAGCATAGTAAGTCATATGATTAGCTGACTCAAAATGGTAAATACCAGTCCATTTCAGCTTACTAATGTCTAGTTTATCTATCTTTATGGGTGCCATTTCATTTCTGACTGATTGCAATTTTCCTCAGTTCATCTTTTGCACATTCCATGTTCTGATAAATGATGGGTATTTTCAGTGGTTTCTTTCCATTTTGAGTCATATCCCTTTGGCAAATAAAAGTCCTAAAAGTTTAGCTCCACCTACATCCTTAAGGTTGACTTTACAAGGAAGAGGCAGCACTTCCCTGGCTGTATTTTAATGCCTTCCAACCTAAGATGCTCGTCTTCAGTCACTCTATCACCAAATGTTACAATGGTGCTCATAAAGTTTTCAGTGACTAATATTTCAGAAGTGGACTTTCTTTTTCCTAGTCTTTTTCAATCTAGAAGCGCCCATGAAGTCTGTTCACCATGAATGACTCTGCTGTTATTTGAAATACAATTGACATAGATTTCAGCATCATAGCAACACACAAGCCAGTGTGACAAATTATCAGACAAGTGATGGGGCAATGAAAATAGATTATGACATTCTGTTCTGGTGGAAAAGAAATGTAATTAGTGAACTTAGAAATATATATATGAACATATATAATCATATATTATATATAAACACACATATAAACACAGACACACATATATATACCCCATCCTTTTTTCAGACCTTAGTCAGACCATCAACTTTTGCTTGGGGAAATGTGATCACTGTAGCAGTAACTCAAATATAACCAATCTGCAACTAGGCTCTCTCTATCCACTATTACATTCAGGGAAATGTTAATCTGATTTTGAGTGCCATAAAAATGTTGTAGATTTACTTGAGGGATGACTTTAATGCAACTCATCTCAGAACACGTCTCCCTCTGTCTTCTATCAGGCACCAGTAATGCCTCTTAGTTTTAAGCCAGATCTACTGCTAAAATATCTCTCACGTTCTCATAACAGACTTGCCACTATTCAGCTGTCATTTTTGCTGACATTTTCCTCTCTGGAGGCTCTGATCATGGCTTACTCTTTAGACTCTGTTCCCTCCCTGCTATGCACAGCTCTTAAGAAATGCTATTTGTCTATCCCACTGAATACATTTATTAGCAGAAACAGAAATTTTGGACAGTGAACTTTCTTTTGCTCATTTCTTACACACATCTAGATTTAGTTACTCTAGTGCTTCATACAAGATCTTCATTGCTGTCTATTGTACATCACTATGGCAACACACCACTACATCTTCTGATACACCTAAGTCATTAGCTGATGTCTTGTATCCAGTTCTATCCTTACATGTCTCTTCTCATCTGAGTAGGTTATAAATTTTATGACATGTCTAGGGTCTTTCAACATCCTCCACTGGAATAACCCCCAGCAAACATTCTACAGATAGTATTTCCTACAGATATTTAGTTACATCTGGCATTCACCTTTAAATTTTATTACCTTTCAACTCATGGTTATTTTTGTTGTTAGCTGCTATGGAATCAATTCCACACTCAAGTGACTATGTGCATAATATAACAAAGTCCTCCCCGATCTTGTACTATCCCAATGACTGTTATAATACATAGGATTTTCATTCACTCGTTTTTTTAGGTCTCCAGGACTTTTTCCCTTGTCTATCTTAGACTGGACACTGTTGTAACTTGTTCAGCATCATAACAGCATGGAAACCTCCACTGATATAGGTGATGACTGTATATGAAGTTCATTGGCCAGGAGCCAAACCCACGTCTCCCACATGAAAGGTGAGAATTCTACCACTGAACCACTATTAAGACATCCAAATCACTGGAATTGACTTGAAACCAACTCGTAGCAATTCTACAGGACAGAGCAGAACTGTCCCCTTTGGGTTATCAAGGATAAGAATCTTTATTGGATCAGAAAGTCTTATCATACTCCTTCTAGTAGCTGACAGACTTGAACTCATTAACTTGCAGTTAGTAGTCCAACAGGTAACCCACTCTGCTACCAAGGCTGTTTGAATCACCACCCAAACCCAAACCACATCATTGCCATTAACTTGATTCCATCTCATAGCAACTGGTATCAGCCAGAACTGCCACTCACAAACAAAATGAAAACCACAACCAAACTCACTGTCATCTAGTTCATGCTACCTCATAGTGAATGTAAAGGACAGGCCTTGTGACTGAAGCTCTTTATAAGAGGAAAAAGCCCCATCTTTCCCGCAAGGAGCCACTAGTGTTTTTAATTTTTTTTTCACTAGTGGTTTTTAACTGCTGGGTAACAGCACAACTGGGAACCACTAAAACAGCATAAATACTCACACAAAACTCATTCAAATAAGAAGACATTAAGTGCTTCTATGAGTCACCTAAGATCAGAAAAATGCTACATCTGAAAATATTTTTGAATAGTAAGACAAGGCAGCACAAAAGAGGTAGGGAAAAGCTAATAAAGGAAATGAGGCTTCTAATTCAACATATCTGATTTGAAAAGGGAAGGAAATATTTCTTGCATGGGAGGAGATTTGAACTGGGTCCTCAAGGAGGAATGCACTTTAGAAACTTTGGGAGAAAGAAAGACAAGTTGAGATTAATTAGATAAAATAACTGGAATGCTTTGGAGCAAAAGGTCTGAATTAAAAAGAGACTCCCAAGGGACAAGGGAATAAGTGAACTAAAATCAATGATGAGAAGGGTGTAGGGTTCCTTGTGGGGCTTAATCAAGGGCAATGTAGCAGCAAAGAATTACTCAACTCGAATAAATGCTGGATGTGGCGGTGGGGCAAGAGGAAACTTAAAGCAAATAGAGGAAAGAACCAGGAGGCAAAGAACATTTATAGAAGTCTAAATACAGTCATGTACATATTTATGTAAATATATGTAAATATATTTACATATAACTAGAAAGGAATAGATCTATGTTCGTGTATATATATATATATATACACACACACACACACACATATATATGTTAAGAATTAAGGTTGAGCATGGACATTGGGCCTCAACTCAAGCAATCCCTCAACACAAGAACACATTGTTCTAAAAATCCAGCCTTCTGTGATGCTCCCTTCCTACATGATCACTGAAGACAAAATGGGTGCATAAGCAAATGTGATGAAGAAAGCTGATGGTGCCCAGCTATCAAGAGATATAGTATCAGGGGTCTTAAAGGCTTGAAGATTAACAAGCAGCCATTTATCTGGGAAGCAACAAAGCCCATATAGAAGAGGCACACCAGTTTTTATGGTCATGAGGTGTTGCCATTGATCAGGTATCAGGCATCTACGACCTAGAACAAAATCACACCCAATGTGAATGGGGGCAGGGTCATGGAGTGAAGACCAAAAGTCCATTTGTAGGAAATTGAACGTTCCCTCACAGGAGGGTCACAAGGAAAAGAAGAGCCAATCGGAGTGCAGTATAACACTGATGAAATGCACAACTTTCTTCTAGTTCTTTAATTTTTTCTTCCCACCCCCCCACTATTATGACCTCAATTCAATTCTACCTTATAAATCATATTAGAAGAACATGCACACTGCTACAGACAAGAGCTCAAAACACAGGGAATCCAGGATAGATAAACCCCTCGGGGCCAATAATAATAATAGAGATACCAAGAGGATAAGGGGAAATGGGGGGGAGAAAGGGGAATTGATCACAAGGGTCTACAAATAACCTTCTCCCAGGGGGATAAACAACAGGAAAGTGGGCAAAGAGAGACAGAGGACCATGTAAGCCATGAAAATAACAATCTATAACATAGCAAGGGGACATAAGTGAGCATGGTTGACAGAGGGAGGAAGAAATGAGAAGCTGATATCAAGGGCTCAAGTAAAAAGAATATGCTTTGAAAATTATAATGTCAGCATATGTATAAATGTGCTTGACACAATGGATTGGGGTTGTGATAAGAGACTTAAGGCTCCCCAATAAAAGTATTTAGTTTTTTAAAAAACGGGAGAGAGGGAGAGACTCCTGAAGGATACTCACCTGCAATTGACCCTGCCTGATGGCCAAGAAGCTAGCTCAGGCTTCTTGATTAGATGTTAATTATTTTGTGTTTAAATTCATCTGCAATAAGTGAAGCTAGCAAATGGCCCTCTATGATTTAGAGAAGTATTCGATTGTAAAGACTTTGGGGTGAGATACTGTTTTGTTAGTTGGCACTGAACATCTAGTTGGTTCCAACCTTACGTATAGTTATCTACATAACAAAACACAGTGTTGCCTGTCTCTGTGCCATCTTCAAAATTGTTGTTAGCTATTTGCAAATACAAAAACGAAAAGAATAGCAAAAATGTTTCCTATGAAGACTAATTAAATGCTTTTTTTCCTAAATACACATGGATGCTTGAATAAAGGGATAGAAAAAAAATAAAATGGACCCATAAGGTTTTTTGTTTTGTCTTAAATAAATATTCTTCTGTCTTCCAAGACAGATTTATCTGTTCTTCTGGAACTTCATCATACTTATAATTATCTATACCATCATTATAATTCAAATGCATCAATTATTCTGTGGCTTTGTTTTTCTTTGTTCAGCTTTCACATGTATATGATGCTATTGAAAATAGCATGGCATAGATCAGATATTCTTCAGTAATCAAAATGACATCTTTGTTTTTAATACTTTAAATAGTCCATGGCAACAGATATGCCCAATGCAACAATATGTCATTTGAATTCTCCCCTACTATTTCCATGAGCATTGGTTGTGAATGCAAATAAATTGAAATCCTTGACAATTTCAATCTTTCCTCTATTACTATGTTGTCTATTGGCCCAGTGATGAATAGTCTTTTTTTTGCATTGAGTTGTGATCCATACTGCAGGTTGTGTGCATTCTTTGTTCTTCATCAGTAAGTCCTTCAAGTCCTCTGCTTTTCAGGAAGCAAGGTCATGTCATCTATACATTCAAGACTGTAAATGAACCTTCCTCAAATCTTGATGGTTCATTGTTTTTCATGAGTCCATCTTCTCAGATTACTTGCTCAACATATAGATTGAATAAGTATGGTGAAATGATACAACCCTGACACATAATTTTCCTGAATTTAAACCGTACAATAACCCCCAGTATTGTTGGATTGATTGCCTCTTGGCCTATGTACTTACGGGTTCAGCATGAGCGCAATTAAGTGTCCTGAAACTCTTAGATTTTACGATGCTTTCTATAATTTATTATGGTCCACATAGCCTTTGCAAAGTCAACAAAACAAAAGCAGCCATCTTTCTGGTATTCTCTACTTTTAGTCAAGGTCCATCTGATGTCAACTATGAGATCCATCCCTTAATTTGAGTTTTACCGGACTCTGGCTTGAAATTCTGACAGTACCAAATTCGTGTACTGCTTTAACCATTTTCATCTATTTTCAGCAGAATTTTACTTGCATGTGATATTAATGATACTGTTAGATAATTTGTGCATTTGGTTGGGTCACTGTTCTACGTAATGGGCACAAATATGGATCTCTTCCACTCAGTTTGCAAGGCAGCTAGCTGTCTTCCAAATTTCTTGTGATAGACTAGTAAGTGTTGCATCAGTTCTTTTAAACATTTCAGTTGATATTTTCACTTTCTTGAACGTTGCTTTGCTATAATGCCTTCAGTGCAGCCTGAACATCTTCCTTCTATACCATCAGTCCTTGATCACATGCTTCCTTTTGAAATGTGGAAAGTAGACCAATTAAATTTGTTACAGTGATGTTTATTTCTTCTATCTTATTTTGCCCAAGGAATTCTTCAAACCTTCAACTGAAATCTTGAGATTTTTCTTTAGTTCTTTCAGCTTAAGCAGTGCTGGATATGTTCTTACATTTTTTGTTTTCTAACTCCGGACACATGTCAATATAATTCTTTACTTTGTTTGCTTGAGTTTTTGCAAGAATACCAACAAACATGATGGAAATATTTATGTAAGCACTACTAATTTGCTATGTAAACCTTCACGTAAAGTATGATAAAGTGCAAAAGGAAAAAAAAGAAGGTGACAATAACCAAAGAAGTATACAGTGGAGAAGATATGATTGTATATTCTTCTTTATCCAGTGTCACTCACTAGCTGATTTTGGATTCTACAGTTTATGTGGAACATCACCTATTGTAATAATTAAAACTGTTCACCTAATTTTTTCAAATCATTCATGGGAGGCTCATACAATTCTTATCACAATCAATACATGCATCTATTATATGCAAACCATATTTGTACATTTGTTGCCATCAACAATCTCGCAACATTCCCCTTCTACTTAAACCCTTGGTATCAGCTCTTCAAATTTCCTCTCCCTCCCCACTATTCCTCCTTCATTAACACTTTATAATTTACAAATTATCATTATTTTGTCATATTGTACACTGACCGATGCATCCCTTTACCCATTTCTCCGCTTTCCTTACCCCAGGGAGGAGGTTATATGTAGATCCCTACACTTGGTTCCCCCTTTCTACTCCACCCTCCCTTTACCCTCCCAGTATCACCATTCTCACCACTGGTCCTGAAGGGATCATCTGTCCTGAATTTTCCATGTATTTGACCCCCATCTGCACCAGTGTATATCCATCCCCTTGTCTAGGGTTGTAGGGTAGAATTGGGATCATGATACTGCAGGGGGAGCTGTTGAAGAAGCATTTAAGAACTAGAGGAAAGTTGCATATTTCATTGTTGCTGTACTTCATCTTGACTGAATCCTCTCTTCCCCTCAACCCTTCTGTAAGGGGATGTCACTTCACCTATCAATGAACTTTGGGTCCCCAATTTGAACTCCCCCTCATTTATAATAATATAATTTTTAGTTCTTTGATGCCTGATGCCTGATTCCTCCAATACTTCATGGTCACACAGGCTGGTGTGCTTCCTTCAAGTAGGTTTTGTTGCTTCTAAGCTATATGGCCACTTTTTTACTTTCAAGAATTTATATATGCTATATATTTTGATAATTGAGTACCATCAGCTTTCGTCACCACATTTGTTTATACACACGTGTTATCATATCAGGAAGGTGGGCATGCAATGTAATGGTTTTTAGTTATTTGATGCCGGATAGCCGATCCCTTTGATACCTCATGTTCATACAGGCTGCTGTGCTTCTTCTATGTGAGGTTTGTTACTTCCGAACTAGATGGTAGCTTGTTTATTTTCAACCCTTTAAGACCCCAGATGCTATATCTTTTGATAGCTGGGCACCATCAGCTTTCTTCACCACTTTTGCTTATGCACACATTTGTGTTCAGTGATCATGTTGGGAAGGTGATCATCAAGGAATGCCAATTTAATAGAACAAAGTGTTCTTGCATTGAAGACGTACATGAGTGGAGGTCCAATGTCCATCTGCTGTCTTAATACTAATCCTATAAGTACATGCCCCATCATCATATATAAATATATTTACTTGTGTACATGCTGTATTGAAACCTCTATAAATGCCCTTTACTGTCCAGTTCTTTCCTCTATTTCCTTTTACTTTACTCTTGTCCCACTTCCATGTTCAGCCTTCATTTGGGTTTCAGCATTTTCTCTCTATTACTTTACTCTTGATCAATCACTATAATGCCCCTCACACCCACCTTGTCACTTATTTTTAATCACTTGTTGTTCCCTTTTCCCTGATCTGGTCAACACCACCTTCTTTCCCCCACCTTACCATTTCCCATGTCCCCCTGAAATCATCAGTTCTGTTGTTTTCTCCTACAGAGTGTTCATCCAGCCTATCTTATATAGATAAACTTTCAGAGATAATGATATGTAGAAAAAAATCAAGACACTATAAAGTGAAGCAACCAAAGAAAACAAAACAATGACAACAAAAACCCAATGTCCAAAAAATATATAAGCAAAAAAAGAAAAATAATGATAACAAAAGAAAAACATACAATAATTCAAGGTCTCTTCATTGACCTCTGGGAGTATCCCTCGGTTGAGTCCAATGGGGTGTCACAACCTGGCCCCAAAGTATATCCTTGGCACTTCCTCGGCGACTCCATGCTCTGCTCCCCCTGCTGCTCTGCTGAACACCCAGTGTTTTGCCATGGTGTCATAGGGTCAGAGAGGGTACATTCCCCACCCTCCTTCTCCATTGTTGTCTCTGTAGGTCCTTGGGCCAGAGAGGGACGTCGTGTTTCATAGTGGGGCCGGCCATATGGTCCTCTCTGTATATTGACTGTTCTGAGTGGGGATATCGTCCTCAAGGTTTGGAGGATCAGGTTGCACTTCACTTTCTCTTCCTCCTCCTTCATTTGCTCTTGTGTCCTCTGGTCAGACATGCCCCTCTCCTTGAGCTGCAGCTTCAGTGCTGTCCTCCAAAGCAAACTCCTCTGAGGGTAGAGGTGGCTGTCCATGCAGCTGGGACTGAAGTTGGGCCCTCAGACTCCTCCACTGGCTCCTCGCTCCATGCCATCATGCTGCATTCACATCCTGGAACACCGGGTTTAAGTTTTCACCTAATGCTTATAATTCTTTACCATTGCAGGTAAATGGTGAAATTGCACTTGTTCCCTTAAAGATAAGTCTGAAAATTTATGAATACCCTTAACAAATTAAATGAGAGATGTGTTAACAAATTAAGTATGTTACTTCTGGGTAAGAACTTTAACCCCAAGTTTACAACTCACCACATTCCCTAATTACTGTGGTGGCTAGCAGATACCAAGATAGAAATTCTGTGAGGTCAGCACATATTGTACATGTAATGTGAGAAAGAAATAAAGCTTTACTGTTTAAGGCACTGACTTTGGAAATATTTGCTGCCATAGAATTACGTAGTCTACCTTAACCATTAGAAAAATGATGAAGTTAAAAATCTGGATAGAAAACTTCAAAGGGCATCTCAAGAAAACAAAACAAAATGTCATAATGAAATATGCAAAGATCTATGATTAGAAAACCAAAATGGAAGAATACAGTCAGAATTCCTTAAACTGAAAGAACTAAAGTAAAAAATGAGGCCGTGAATTAAAATATTGAAAAATTCTATGGGCAAAATAGTAAATTATGCAGAAAACATCAAAATAAAGTATAAAAAATATAAAGAGTCACTGTAAGAGTCAACATTGACATTCCGTCATTTCAAGAGGTTGCATATGAGCAAGAACTTATTTCATTGAAGGAAAAAGTTCAAACTTTGGCAAGAACCAAAAGCAAGTGTTTGGGCAGGTATCATGCATCAAAGAACAATAAATCATAACATTGTAAATGAGAGGGAATGCAGAGTGGGGTCCCCCGGCCCATCTGTAGGTAACTGGACATCCCCTTACAGAAAGGTCAGAGGGAGGAGAGGAGCCAGTCAGGGTGCAATGTAGCAACGATGAAACATACAACTTTCCTCTAGCTTTTTATGTTTTCTACACCCACTATCATGATCCCAATTCTGCCTTACAAATCTGGCTGGACTGAAAAATGTACACTGCGACAGATAGGAAATGAAAACACAGGGAATCCAGGACAGATGAACCCCTCAGGACCCGTGGTCAGAGTGGCAATACTGGAAGGGTGAAGGGAAGGTGAGATAGAAAAGGGGAACAGATTACAAGGATCTACATATAACCCCTCTGGGGGACCAACAACAGAAAAGTGGGTGAAGGGAGCCATTGGACAGTGTAAGGCATGGCAAGATAAAAATAATGTGTAAATTATCAAGAGTTCATGAGGGTGGGGGAAGGGAGAGGGAAATGAGGAGCTGATACCAAGGGCTCAAGTAGAAAGCAAATGTTTTGAGAATGCTGAAGGCAACAAATGTACAAATGTCCTTGACACAATGGATGGATGTATGGATTTTGATAAGAGCTGAATGAGCACCCAATAAAATGATTAAAAAAACAGCAACAAGGGTCCAGGAACTAATGAAATAGCAATTGAAATGATCCAGTAAGCTGACATTGATGTTAGAGATCAATGATAAAAATAGAGTAAGTGTAACAGACAAACCCATAAGCAACACACACATTCATAAACTTTAAATACACTCTAGCATATTTATCAATCATTTTGGAAATTATACAATATTTAGATCAGAACAGCAATGAAAATTCTACTTACCAAAATCACTTTATGCAATTAAAGAAGTCTAGAGGGAAATATTGCTCTTAGATTATTTTTATAAAATTAGAATTATCAAAATTAATAAGTCCATACCTTAAGAAGAGAGAAGATAAATCATTGAAATGACTATGTATGATATAACATTAAAATTTGTAAAGAAAGTGGTGCTATTTGGCATTCATTATATTTTTATATTCATATATTATATTTAGAGTAATTCACAATAGTAAATAATTTAGCTTTTTTTTTCAAACATTAGACCGTATTGCTAAGGTTCCCTATGACTGATAAAAATTGATTTAACAGTTTACAAATAAGGTGGCAGGTTTTTCTTGAGATTCAGCAAATGAGAAAATTGCTTGACTTTTTTGTTTCCTCCTAATGATTAGTTTATTTAGCACTCATGTTGCAATTTTTTGGCACATCGAAGGTGTTAAAATGTTAAGTGAAAACAAGATAAAAACTTTTTTGAACAAAAAAAGTATTCAAATGTGATATGGGCTCATAAGTAAACTTTCAGTAAGAGATAAACCATTAATTTGAGGAAATAACGTCAGATGAGTCATTAAGAATTGATTGTTACACATTGAGCCATAATGTGATCCTACAATAGGGTCTGACTTTGTGGAAATGAAGGTTCCAGTCTTTGGTTCCATCATCTACATTTTGGTTTTATCTCTGTATTATTTCTTCATGAGGAAACTATGGATCATTACTCCATTTGTAAGGTTTTCATGTTGTTAATTGTATTGGAACTTTATTTCTTCTTATGACCAACTACGTGTTTCAAATCAGGAAAGTATTGTAACATTTCACTATACTTATTCAATCTGTAGGCTGAACAAATAATCCATGAAACTGGGTTATATGAGGCACCTGGATTATATAAAGAGCACATTAACGGCTTGCAATACACAGATGAATAATCTTGCTTCCTGAAAGTACAGAGGACTTGAAGCACATACTGCTGAAGAACAAAGATGTTAGGCTTCAGTATGGATTACAGCTCAATGTAAATATATATGAGCATATTTATGTACGTGCTGTATATATATGTTACAACTGAACCAACAGACAAAATCATGATAAAAGTAAAAAATACTGATGTTGTCAAGGATAGCATTCTACTTGGACTCACAATCAGTGTTCTTGGAAGCAGCAGTCAGTAAATCAAATAATGTGTTGCCTTGGGCAACGTTGCTGCAAAAGACCTCTTTGAAGTGTTAAAGATTAAAGATGCCATTTTGAGGATCAGATATGCCTAACTCAAGTCATGTTATTTTGAAGCACCTCAAATGTATATGAAATCTAGACAATGAAAAGTCAGAGATGAATGCACACATTTGAATGATGGTATTGGTAAAGAATATGGACAGTGCCATAAACTGCCAGAGAAGAACAAACAAATCTGACTCGGAGGAAGTACAGCGAGAATGTTCCTTAGAAGAAAGGATGCCATGACTTCATATTATATGCTTTGGATATGTGATTAGGAGAGAACACTCCATGGAGAAAGATTTAATAACTGGTTCGATAGAGTAACAGGGAAAAGAGGAAGATGCTCAAGGAAATGGATCAAAACAGTAACTGGAAAAATTGGGCTTAAATCCATTGTAACAATTAATTGAGAGGATGACACAAGACTGTGCAGAATTTTCTTCTGTTTTATGCAAGATTGCTATGAGTTGGAATTGATTGGTCAGCAGTTAACAGCAGCAACAACAATAATAATGAGGCCTCCTTGTGGGCGTGGCCTTCTCATGAGAATTCTGGGTACTTCTTTCTATCTGCCTTCATTTTCCTGTTGACAAGCCATGCAAGAACCTCTCTCTGCTTCACCTTCCTGTCGAAGAGCCACATAGAGAGGAGAGCCACACTTGAAGATCTGCAAGAGGCCTTTCAAAGCCCTGTGATGCTTCCACTGCCATTTGATCCACAATGCTTTTCATCTGTGAGCCTCAGATCTTCTATATTGCATCACTGCTTGTGGCTGCATGAGTTTAAAGAGGGATTTATGGAGTAATATCAGACTTAGGACTTGATCTAGACTGGGCTGGGATGCTTTCTCAACATACAATTGCTCTTTGATATAGAGCTCTCTCTTACCCATATATTAGTCTCTTTGGATTTGTTTCTCTAGTCAACCTGACCTAACTCAGCTAATAAATTAGTTCAGCAAGTTTGCAGGACACGAGGTCAATATAAAATAATTAGTTGTACTTCTATGCAATGAAATAACGTCAAAATAAAATTCACAACCATCCTGTTGATTCCTACTCATAAGGGATCCTATAAAACAGAATAGAGCTGAATCTGTGGGTTTCTGAGGGTTTAAATATTTACAAAAGCAGAAATTCTCATCTTTCTCCCACAGAGTAAAATGATAGTAGCAATAAAAAAGCCCTCAAAATAAAATCAATTTATAATAGCATAAAAGAAGAATAAAATAACTTTGAAAAATAGGATTAAAACAAAGGATGGAAAAATATATCATGCTAGTGACAGCGAAAACAAAAAATAGATCTAATAGATTTTAAGGTAAAGTTTAGTGTAAGAGAAAAAGAATGATTAAAGTAGCCCTGGCAGGGCATTGTTTATGAGTTGGGTTGCCAAACACAAGATCAGCAGTTTGAAACAACCAGCCTCTCTGTGTGTGGGAGAAAGATAAAGCTTTCTACTATCAAGGGGGCATAAGGGTGGAAAGGGAAGGGTGTCTGTGTGTAAAAATTGAATTGATACCAATGACTCAAATAGAATGTAAATATATAGAAAATAATTATGGCAAGACATGTACAAATATACTTGATACAACTGATGTATGGATTATTATAAGAGCTGTAAGAACACCCAATAAAATGATCTTCAAAAAAGGATTTTAAAAATATAAATAACAGTAGGAAACTTTACTACAAACTTTCAATCCATTCAAGCAAGGCCCCTGCAAGTTCATTAATGTCGCTTGGAGATGAGCGATCTTGAACAGAGTGGCACACATGACTAGTATGTGATAAGACCCTCTGCCTCCTTGAGCTGAACTTGACAGCCAATGACGGGTAAGATCAGAAGCACTCTTTACCAACCTAAGACAGGCCATGGTGACATTAGAAGGCCATTGACCGATGACAGGTAAGGACTGAGTGTGTGTCCTGACAATCTAAGACAGGCAGAGTTCCCTGGAGGATATTACTTGAAAAAATAAAAAAGGAGGACCTGTCTGGAGCCAACCAGCCAGGACATGCTTGACATGGCTACAGGCTGGATATGCCTGAACTCTGTTGCAGTTTGTTGCCTGGGGTTTGTAATTTGTCGCCTTTGTAACTGTAAACAGCCCTGGCCTTTGAAGCTTGACTTGCAGCTGTGCTGCCATTCACTTGTTAATTTTGAAGATCACCATATGCTAATTGCCTAAGCTTGCTTGCCCTATAAAACTGGTTTACTTCTCCCAAATAAAGGAGACTTGATCAGAAAAAAAAATAAATATATTAATAATAATAATAATAATAAAAACTTTAAATGAAGAATAGAACAACAACAGAAACTCAACAAAGATACAGAAGAACTAAAAAAACACAATTAGCCAACTTAACCTCATAGACATGTACAGAGCACTTCATCCAACAACAATATAATATATTCTTTTTTGATGCAACTTGAACACTCTCCAAAATAGACCAGATGTTAGTCCACAAAGCAAGCTTCATGATATAAATATAATATCAACCAAAATGAAAAGCACACAAACAGCAGAAGACAAAATAGATGAGTGGGACCACTTAAAAGTCAGAGGTTTAACTGCATCAGAAAAACTCACAAAAGTGTCAAAAGACAACTGTTTATAGATCGGGAGTATTTCTTAGCAATGGCATATCAAATATTGGGCTAATCTTTAAAATTTATAGAAAACTTCAAAACCTCAACAAAAAAAGACAAACAATCCGATTTAAAAATGGGCAGAAAATATGAAAATACTCTTCACCAGGGAAGGCCTTCAGGTGCCAACAAACACATGAAAAAATGCTCAAAATCCTTAGTCAATCTAAAATTACAAATCAAAACAACGACATATAATCTGACTCCAGCATTAATAGCAAAGTTTAAAAACACAAAAGAAAAAAAAAAGAAGCACTGGCAAGGATGTGGAAGGTTTCGAATCTTCCATACACTGCTGGTGGGACTGGAAAATAGTGCAACCACTGAGAAAAGTATTATGGTGCTTCTTAACAAGTTGCACTTCTTTTTAAAACCAAAAAGTCAAACTCACTAGCACCAAGTCAATGCTGAGTCAGCAATCCCCTTTGGGTTTTGAGACTGTAACTGTTTACAGGAGTGTAAGCCTTATCTTTCTTCTGTGAAGTGGCTGGTGATTTTGAACTGCCAACCGAGTGGATTGCAGTTCAAGGAGTAACCACTATGTCCATTTTTATGTTTTTCTGTTAAAATTTCAACTTTGTTTTTTCCCTTTTATTGTGCTATTGTTGTTGGGTTTTTCTTCATTTCATTTTGCTTTTTTTTTGGGGGGGTGTCTTTTCCTTTACATGAAATCCAGGATAAGTACATTTATATAGATAGTAACTGGATTTATAGTTTCTTGGTGTGATGGGTAGGTTTGTTATGCCAGCATGGCCACAGAAGATTGGTGGGTCTGTTGTGACGGCACAGCCAATGAACACAAGGGATGAATTGAAGGGCAGAGATAGGAAGGGCTCGGCGAGTCCAGCCTTCTCTCTTGCTTCCGGATCTTCGGACCAGAGAGCTGCCTTGTTTGTCCTGTTCCTCGATCTCCAAGCAACACTACCCGTGGGACACCTAATCATGGACTGTTGCTGTGAGTTGAGGTTCCTTCAAACCCTACTTCACCATCCTCCTGGGATATACATCTCTTGAGCTGGGGACTTTTGGACTCTGTCATCTGGCTGACTGTTGGCGACCTGCTCTGCTGTTTGCTGCCTGTGACCACATAGCCTGGATTGCTCTACGGAGGACTACTCAGCGACCCTCAAGACGTGAAGGACTGCCAGTCTTCTAGTCGCCTCATGCAAGTGAGTTGCACCGAGCAATCTGTACTGTTTTATAGAGAGTTAACTGCTTCTTTCTTATCTTATATACCTTTCTCTATATATAAATATATAAAAAGAATTACTAGTGTCCTTATTTTTATTTCTCTAAGAGAACCCTGCCTGACACACTTGGAGTTAGTTGGGGGGATTTTTAAAATTAAATTGTTTTACTGGGGGCTTATACAACTCTTATTACAATCCACCCTTACATACATTGTGCCAAGCACTTTTGTACATTTGTTTCTCTCATCATTCTCAAAACACTTGCTTCCTGCTTGAGCCCCTGGTATCCGATCTTCATTTTCCAATCTTTCCCCTCTCCCCCTCTCTCATCAATCCTTCATAACCTATAAATTATTATTATTTTTCCATATCTTATACTGTTGGACGTCTCCCTTCACCCACGTTCTGTTGTCCATCCCCTAAGGAGGAGGTTATATGTAGATCCTTGTATTTGGTTCCCCCTTTCTACTCCACCCTCCCTCCACCCTCCTGGTATCACCACTGGTCCTGAAGGGATCATCTTTCCTGGATTCTCTGTGTTTTCAGTTCCTATCTGTACCAGTGTACATCCTCTGTTCTAGCTGGATTAGGATCATGATAGTGGGATGTGAGGGGGGAGGAAGCATTTAAAAATTACAGGAAAGTTACATATTTCATTGTTGCTACACTGCACCCTGACTGGCTCATTTCCTCCCCGAGACCATTCTGTGAGGGGATGTCAAGTTGCCTACAGATGGTCTTTGGGTCCCCACTTTGCACACACACCCCCATTCACAATGATCTGATTTTTGTTCTTTGATGGCTGATACATGATCCTTTTAGCCCTCATGATCACACAGGTTGCTGTGCTTCTTCTATGTGGACTTTATTGCTTTTAGGTAAATGACAGCTTATTTGTCTTCAAGCCTCTTAAGGACCCAGATTCTATATCCTTTGATAGCCAAGCACCATCAACTCTCTTCACCACATTTACTTATACACCTGCTTTGTCTTCAGCGATTTTTGGGAACAAATTTCTGTGCTTCTTCCATGTGAGTTTTGTTGCTTCTCTGCTGGATGGCTGCTTGTTTATCTTCAAGCTTTTAAATCCCCAGATTATATCTTTTGATAGCCGGGTACCATCAGCTTTCTTCACCACATTAATGTCAATTCATAGTGATCCTATAGGAGAGGGTAAAACTGTCCCTGTGGGTTCCTGAGACTGTAACTTTATGGGAATCAAACACCTCATCTTTATCTTGAGGAAGGGCTGTTTGTTTTGAACTACTGACCTTGCAGTTAACAGCCCTGTACGTAACCATTATACCAGCAGGGCTGCTAGAGGGAACTGGAGATCTATTAATAAGTGCAAGAGAGAAGAAAATGCTCTAAAATTTATCGATGTTGATTTCCCAACTTTTAAAAGTATGTTTAAATGACTGAATTCTATTACAGAAGAATTATATGTCAGTAAAATGTTTAAATTAACAACAACAAAAACTTGAGAGTACAACTAACATAGAACCTAGCAATCCCTCTTCTTCATCTATGCCCGAGGGAAATAGAAGGTGAGAAACAAGTAGATATATGTTCACTCATGGTTATTACAGCATTATTCACAGCAGCAGAATGATGAAAACAATATTAATGCCCACAGTGGACTAATGGTTAGACAAATGTTGGTACATGCACACAATGGTTGTATTAGTTTGGGTAAATTGGAGAGAAAAATCATAGTCACTAATATGTGTATAAGGAAGAGCTTTCTATAAAGAGTAATTGTATATTAAGAAAGCATCCCTGCCCACTCCAGATCAAGTCCATATGTCTGATATTAGCCCATATGACTGATATCAATCTATAAAGACCTCTTCAGACTCACAAAACACATGCAATGACACCGAATGCAGGAAGATCACAGTCAGTGGGTGGGAAGTCTTGCGCATCTAGTGGTGTTGTAAGCAGTTCAACACTGGCAGGGTTTTCCATGTGGCTCTTCCAGCTCAAGGAACTAGCATATTTCCATGAGCCTTATCAGCTGCAATGTCTCCCAGGGAGTGAACTGAGAGAGAGTGTCTCCTGCCTCCAAGGAGGAATAAAAGAGTTCCCAGAATCGTCAGGAGAAGGCCATGTCCACACAGAGGTCTCATTGACTGTGACCGGATTGACAGGCTATACTCCACACCTTCACTCATAATCCTCTCAAATTGACAACAGATTATATAACTATCACGATGTTATATTATACTATGCTAAAAATTGACAAGTCTGAGAAACACCTCCTAACATGTATGGACCTCAAAGAAATTATGCTGAATAAGATTGGTCAGTTACAAAAGAACAAATGTTGTTAAATCATGTTTGCTAAATGAAAAGGTTTTAACAGTTAAAGAAACATTCTTTGATGGTTTCCAGGTTAGAAGGGAAGGTTGAGTGCATGCCATGCACTAGAAGTTAGACAAGTATTAACTTGAGAAAAACAGAAGGCAATAAGAAGAATAAAATAATTTGGAATAAATTTGAACAAGAGAGTAAAAAATGTACAGGTCAAATTATAAAATACTGCTGATATGATGCTTAAGTAAGTGAAAACACCTCCTATGTTCATGAATTTACAGACATACTGTTTTTTTGTTTTTTGCTTTGCTTTTTTAATTTATTAAAATCATTTTATCGAGGGCTCATACTTAGTTTTTCACAATACATAAATACATATACTGTGCCAAGCACATTGACATGTCTGCTGTCATTATCATTCTCCAAATATCTGCTTTTCCACTTGAGCCCCTGATATCCCCTTCCCATCCTTTCCCCTCTGTCCATGCTTCCCCCACCCCCGCACCAATGCACAATGCATTATAAATTATAGTCTTTCAGTCATATCTTACACTGTCCGACATCTCCCCCCACTCACACTGCCGATGTCTGTCCTCCAGATAGGAGGTTATGTGTAGATCCTTGTATTTGGTTTGTCTCTCTACTCCACCTTCTCTCCACCCATCTGGTAACTGCAACCTCACCACTGGCCCTGAGGGGCTCAGCTGTCTTGGGTTGCCCCTATCTCCAGCTCCCATCTCTACCAGTGTACCTTCTCCAGTCCATCTGGATTTGTAAGGTAGAGTTGAGACAGACATATTATTTTTAATTATGCCACTACTCCCCAACTTGATCGATGGAAGCAGATAAATTTCTATTAGTATTGGAACTGTCTACCTAAATTAGAAACTGGAAAAGAGTCTAAGAAAGGTAAGATCAAGCAATCTTCAAAAATTAGAATAAAATCAGAGGAGTCACACTTTTATGTTGCAAAACTTGCTACTAAAATATAGTAATCAAAACAGTGAGGTGCTGGCATACAGAAAGAAATAGATTAACAGAATAGAATTGAGAGTTCTGAAATAAATTTATGTTCAATTGATTATTGACATGTGTGTCAATGCTATTTATTACCATCAATTTTAAGTGTCAATCGAGCTAAGCTATGGGCCCAGTTATTTAAATAAACACCAATAGCTTTAATGGAGTGGTTATGCAAGGTTAAATCAGTTGACTTTTGGTAGAGTAGATTATTCTTCATAATATAATGTAATATGATGTAATGTAATTACTCTACATCTAATGCAATACAATGTAACTACTTTTCATTATGAATGTGATGTACATATTACTCTACATCTAATGTAATATAATGTAATTACCTTCCATAATCAAATGTGATATACACTATTTATGTAATCAAATGAATCAGTTGGGCTGGATCAAGCATGGGTGGAAAATAAATTTAATTCCTTATAAACAATAAAAATACTAGAGTACACACACAGAGAGGAATATAGAGGACATGTGAATATCATCTACATGTAAAGGAATGCTAAGGATCGATGACAGACACCAGAAACTAAGGAAGAGATTTACAGAAGGAATTAATGCTTGAGACCCTGATTTGGACCTTAAGTCTCCAGAACGCTGAGAAAGTCTCCAGAACGCTGAGAAAATAAGCATGCATTCTTTAAATCAACTGGCTTGTGGTATTTCTCTTACTGAAGTAGTAGGAAATGATGGTATTAGTCAGTGTACTAAAGCATACCAATGATCATAAAGGTGTCAAAGAACTAGGAAATAAATCATTATAATGAAGCTCTAGGAGTTAACAGCAGCAGCAGCAACAGCAGTAAGAAGGTAGTTGTTAGCAGCAAATCCTCTCCTAGAATTTTGATACTTAAAGTGTGTTCCAGGAACCCAGATACATTGGTATCACTTGAGGGATTCCTAGAAATGCAGACATTGTACTTGTTCCAAGGTTTGAAGAATTAGAATGCAATTTAACAGTTTCTTCATTGGAAATTCAAATATACATTTATCTTGAAGAGGCATCAACCTAGATGTCAAAGGTAATTTATATTTTTCACTCATCACTGAACACATTTTCACATTATGAATTTTTCATAATTTTATTAGCACAAGTTCTAAAACCTAAAGATGCATATATACTATTTATTTAGATATAATTCAATATTTAACCATTTTAAAGCATATAGTACAGTGGTTTTTAGTATTTTCACAATTTTGTGACTATTGAGTTAATCCATCTTACTGGCAGTTTACAAACAGGATACCTTTTTCAAGTGATAGTTCTTTCCTGATGATTTGTCCAAAGTAAATGAACTGGAATTGTATTATTTTCATGCCAATGAAGAATTCTGGTTATATTTCTTCTAAGACTGATTTGTTCATTCTTCTGGTGGGCCACAATATACTCAATTTTCTTCACCAACACCACAGTTCAAATGAATCAATTCTCTGTTACTTTTTCACATTTAATTTTTGCATGCATATGAGGCTATGGAAAAGACCATATTTAGGTCAATGTGCCTTAGTTATCAAAGATTCTTTGTTTTTTAAAACCATGAAGAATGTTTACAGCAAAATTCCTCAATGCAATACATTGCTTGATTTCTTGACTGTTGTTTTCTGGGCAATGATTATTGATGACAATTTCCTCTCTCTCCATTTACAATACTGTTGCTTTGTGGTCCAGTTGTGTGAGTTTTCATTTTCTTTACCTTCAAGTCTAATTTGTACTGGAGGCTATAGTCTTCAGTCTTCCCAGTGTTTTTTTTGTTGTTGTTGTTGTTGTTGCTGTTGCTGTTGTTGTTAGGTGCCATTAAGTCGGTTCCAACTCAAAGCAGCTCTATGTGTAATAGAATGAAATACTGTCCAGTCCTGTAAGTGCTTCAGATATTCTTCATTTTCAGCAAACAAGGTTCTTTCATGTGTGTATTGCAGATTATGTGATGAGTTTACCTCCAGTCCTAATGCATGTTTATCTTCATATAGTATACTCTATCAGGTTATTTTTCAGCATACAGATTAAGTATGTAAAGTGAAGAATGAAGCCCTGATGCACATCTTTTCTGATTTTGAACCATAGAGTATCCCTTTGTTCTATGCTAAAGTCTGCTTCTTAACCCATGTAAAATTATATGAACACAAAGAAGTGTTCCTAAATTCCTACCCCACCCAATATTGCCTATAACAGCCACATAGTCAAATACCTCCATGTAGTCATTGATATGCAGCTAAGCATCTTTCTTAGATTCTCTACTTTGAGCTAGTATCCATCTGCAAATAACAATGACTCCCCTTATTACATGTCATACTCTGATTTGAGCTTGAATTTCTGGTAGTTCCTTATTAATAGAATGAAGCTGCAACTGTTTCTGAATTGCTTTTAGCAGAATTTTTCTAGTATGGGATACTAATGATATTGTTGGATAATTTCCACAGTCTGATCACCTTTCTTTGGAATGGTCATGAATTTGTACCTCTTTCAGTTAGTTGGTCAGTTAATTGTTTTCTAAATTTATTGTCATAGCCAACAAAGCACTTTCAGTGTTTCATCAGTATGTTGAAACATCTCAGTTGGCATTCCATCAATTCCTGGAACCTTGCTTTTCCAACAATGTTTTCAATGTTGCTTGCATTTCTTCCTTTAGTACCACTGATTCTTGATCATATGCTATCTCTTGAAATGACTAAATGCTGACTGATTAATTTTGGTTCAGCGACACATTTTTTTCAATCTTGCTTAATTCACGTTTTTTAACCCTTTGAATTCTTCAGTATGTAGATCAGAGCCACAGTTCTTTCAGTTTGAAATGTTTATTCAATCCTGTTACTTTTTTATTTCTTCTGTTCACTTGAGCCACTTTATGCCCAAGAGCATGTTGCCAAAGTTTGCTGACCACTATATCTTCTTTTTCCAATCTTTTAAACAGCCTTTCATTTTCTTCATGCATACTTTCCTTAATATTCTCTCATAATTCTTCTAGGTTTATGGAATTAGTCTTCAGTTTATCGAATCTATTTTGAGGTGATCTCTAAATTGTGGGGGGATATACTCCAGGTTGTACTTAAGTTCTCATGAGCTCGTTTTGATATTAAACTTGCACGTCATCAATTGATGGTCTATTCCACAGTTGACCACAGACTTTGTCTTAACTGATAACATTGACTTTCTCCATCACATCTTTCTATGAATCTGTTCAATTTTACTCCTGCATAGTCTACCCAGAGAAGTCCGTGTGTATATTTATTAATTATGTTATTGGGAAAATATTTACAAATAGAATTTGTTGGTCTTGCAGAATTTTTCACTATATTTAGCATAATTTTATCACTAAAGTCATATTTTACAACTAATAGTTCTTCCATGGTTCAAACTTTCACCAGAAATCATCATTATATTTTAATTGCATATTCAGCCAATTTAAGGTTGAAGCAATACATAAAAATCTTCAATTTCTTCAATTTTTGTTACTGTAGTTGGTGTATAAATTTGAAAATAGTTACATTAACTTATCTCCTTTGTAGGTATATGGAGATTAACCTGTCACCTACACTACTGTATTTCGGGATGATGCTTTTTTAAAAAATCATTATATATTGAGGGCTCTTATAACATTCCATACATCAATTATATCAAGCATATTTGTGTATTTGTTGCCATCATAATTTCCAAAATATTTTCTACTTGAGCCCTTGGTATAAACTCCTCTTTTTCACCCTTCACCTCCCTCCAACCCTCATGAATCCTTGATGATTTATATATTGCTATTACTATTTCATATCTTACACTGTCCACTGTCTCCCTTCACCCACATTTCTGTTATTCATCCCTTTCAGGGAGGCCTATATATCCAACCTTGTGATGAGCTTTCCCGTTCTTCCCCTTTCCCCTCCTTACCCACGCCCCAGCCCTCAAGATATCGCTACTCACACTACTGTCCCTGAGGGGGTTATCTGTCCTGAATTCCAAGTGTTGAGAGCACTTCTCTGTGCCAATGTGTGTTCTCCGATCTAGCCAGATTTGTAAAGTAGAACTGGGTCATGGTAGTGGAGGGGAAGAAGCATTCAGGAACTAGAGGAATGATGTGCATTTCATTAGTGCAATACTGCACTAACTTGGCTGAATTGTCCCTCCCTTATAACCTTTCTGTGGGGGTTATCCAATTGTCTTCAGATGGGGTCGCCACTCCAACCCCGCTCTTTTGCATTGATATTGTTGTTTGTTTTGGATATTTTGATATCTGATCCCATCTCATGATTGCACAGGCTGGTGTGCTTCTTCCACGTGGGCTTATTTGATTCCCTGCAATTTGGCTGCTTTTTTATGCTCAAGCTTTTAAGACCACAGATGTTATTATATTTTAATAACTGGGCACTCTCTGCAGCAAATTTGCTTATGCACCCAATTTATCTTCAGGGACTGTATTGGGAAGGTGAGTATCAAATAGTGCCATGTTATCAGCATGAAGTGTTTGTATGTTAAGATAGGCCTGGAGTAGAGGCCCAAAGTCTGTCTGCTATCTTAATTCTTAGAATATAAATATGTGTACACTGCCCTCTATCCCTTTCATTATAAATTAATATATTTACATATATGCATATTTATATAGATCTAGCTCTATAAATAGCTTTTGCCTTTTATTTCTTTCTGCTATTTCCTTTGGCCTTCCTCCTATTCTCTTTTTGATACTGAATGCAACAATGTGCCGCCTCAAAGGTCCATTTTCACCATATCCGGCCATACAACAGAACAGATAATACAAGTCCCGTTCTGCTCATGATTGTTTTAAATTGATCTTCAAATGCTCAATTTTAATTTTGGTGACTTTCAATTTTCCTTGATTCACACACTTCACGTTTTATTATTATTGGATATTTACTGCTGCCAACTTGAATTTTTACTTATGCCACATCAGCAAATAAAGGTCTTGAAAGCTTTACTCCATCCATGGCATTAAGGTCTACTCTTTTTTGAGAAGGCATCTCTTGCCCAGTGACAATTTGAATGCCATCCATCCTAGGGACAACCTCCCTCACTATGATTGTTGGGCATCAAGTCAATTCAGACTCAGAAACCCCATGTGTGCAGAGATTAAACTTTTCAAAAGCAAATCACCATGTGATTTGCAAATCACACTTCCTTCTGAAGTGTCTCTGGGTGGCTTCAAGCTGTCAACCTTTAGTTAGTAGTTGAATGCTTAACAGTTTTACCCCTCCCCGCCCCCAGGACTTTCAGCCCTATATCAGAGAATTTTCTGGATTTTTTCCAAAGGTTAATTTTCAGAAATGCGTTTAAGGCCTTTTTATTCATACTTCTTTCTTTTTTTAAATCATTTTTATTAGAGGCTCATACAGCTCTTATTACAATCCATCCATGCATCCATCCATCCATCCATTGTATCAAGCACATTTGTATGTTTGTTGCGCTCATCATTCCCAAAACATTTGTTTATCACTTAATTCCTTGGTTACCAGCTCCTCATTTTTCCCCTCCCTCCCCGTTTCCCCCTCACTCATGAACCTTTGATAATATATTAATTATGTCTATTTATCATATCTTACACTGTGTGACATTTCCCTTCTCCTACCTTTCCATTGTCCATCCCCCAGGGAAAAGGTTATATGTAGAGCTTTGCAATCGACCCCTCCCTTGCTCCATCCTCCCGGTATCGCCACTTTCACCACTGGGTCTGAAGGAATCATATGTCCTGGATTCCCTGTGTGTTCAGTTCCTATCTGTACCAGTGTAAATCCTCAGGTCTAGCAAGATTTGTAAGGTAGAATTGAAATCATGATAGTGGGGGGGGGGGAGGAAGCATTTGAAAATGAGAGGAAAGTTGTAAGTTTCATCATTGCTACAATGCACCCTGACTGGCTCATATCCCCCCCGCCCCCATCTTTCTGTAAGGGGATGTCCAGTTAGTAATGCCTTTCTTATAAGTCTTTCTTAAGTGGAAGTTCTGTTGAAATCTATTTTAAATTAAATCTATTCTAAATCTAAATCACATTTAGAATATTTTAGCATAGTTCTGCCATCATTGCAATATGTAAGCCACCATAATATGACAAATTAATAGATGAGTGGTAGGCACACATATTAGAGTGGCTAAAATAAAAAAATAGTACTAATGATATCAAATATTGGAAAGGATGTAGAGAAACTAGATATTTCATGATTTTCTTTAAAATATTTCATATATTGATAATGTAAATTGATACAACTACTCTGGAAATGTCTTTAGAGACTAAACATACATTTACCATACAATCTATCAATTGCACAAATTATCATGAAGAAATAGAAACATATATACCTATAAATCTTGGTTTATGAATAGTAGTATAATTCTTAATATCCCAAAGGTGGAAATAACTCAAATGTCATTCAATAGTCTTATGATTAAGATAAACTGTGATACAGCCAGACTATAAAATAGTACTCAGTGGGAGTCTGAATGGAGACCTAAAGTCCACCTGTAGACAATTGGACATTCCCTTACAGGATCACCACAAGGAAGGGACGAACCAGCAAGGGTGAAGTATAGCATTGACAAAACACACAAATGCCACCCCCCCACACACACAATCATGACCCCAGTTCTCACTTACAAATCTGGCTAGAATAGAGCATGTAAACTGTTACAGGTAAGAGCTCTCAGCACACAGAATCTAGGACAGATAAACCCTCAGGACCAATAATGAGAGGAAGGGAATGGGGGTGGGGGGCAAAGGGGCAGAAAGAGGGAACCAATTGAAATAATACGCACACACACACCAGAGGGATGAACAACAGAGATGTGAGTAAAGGGAAACAGCAGATGATGTAAAATATTAAAATAAAAATTTTCTATAAATTATCAAGGTTTCATGAGGGTGGGAGGGTGGGGGAGGGCAGTGGAAAAGAGGAGCTAATGACAATGGTTCAAGTAGAAAGAAAATGTTTGGAAATGATGATGACGATGTATGTAAAAATGTTTGAGACAATTGATGTATGGATTGTTATAAGACCTGTAAGAGTCTCTAATAAACTGATTTATTTACTTTTGAAAGTAAAAAAATAGTACTCAGCAATGGAAAAGAACAAACTATTGATAGACCTTGAGTGAATCCCCAGAGAATTTCTGCGAAGTGAAAGAAGTCAAATTCAAAAGCTACATACAAATATATTATAGTTATATGGCAATGTGTGACATGAATGGAAATTATAGAGATAGTGAACATCTCAGTGGTTGTTAGGAGTTGGGGAGAGAGTGAGAAGATATCACTATAATGCAAATGCAGGAGAGGTTTGCCAAATTGTAGCATTATATTCTTTGCTTCACTTCCTCCTCCATCTTGCCTGTTTCTTAAAGAAGAAACGTGTCTGTATACCTACCCTTTACCCACCACTCCTAGAATGATTCCTTAAAAAATTCTTCCTCAATATGGGAGATTTAGGATAAATATTCCCTCAGGACGAGTGATGGGAGTAGTGATACTGGAGGGTGGAGGGAGGTGGAGTATAAAGGGGGAACCAATTTCAGGGATCTATATATAACATCCTCTCTGGGGAATGGCCAACAGGGAAGTGAGTGAAGGGACACATTGGACAGTGTACAATATTAAATAACAATTTGTAAATTATTAAAGGCTCATGGGGGGGAGGGAAATATGGGGAGGTAGAACTGGGGCTTAAGTGGAGGGAGGATGTTTTGAGAGTGATGATGGCAATAAGTGTGCAAATGAGATCTGCATACAATTGTTGTGTGTATGAAATATGAAGGGAGGTGTATGAGTATCCAATGAAATGAATCATTCAAAAAAAAGGGGGAGGGGAAAGAGGAGTTTGTTTTTTAAGAGGAGCTTATACCAAGGGCTCAAGTGGAAAATGTTTGGAAATGAATGTGGCAACATGTATGCAAATGTACTTGATACAGATGATGTATTGAATGTTATAATAGCTGTAAGAGCCCTCAATAAAATTATTTAAATTTAAGAAAAAAAAGAATTAAAATTTATATCATTATAATGGAGGGGGAGTACAGATTGGGGACCCAAAGCCCATCAATACATGAAGTGACATCCCCTTACAGAAGGTTTGCGGGGAGGAGATGAGCCAATCAGGGTACAGGGTAGCAATGATGACACATGCAACTTTCCTCTAGTTCTTAAATGCTTTCTTCCTCCCATTATCATGAACCCAATTCTACCTGACAAATATGACGAGACCAAAGGACGTACGTACACTGGTATAGATATTAACCAGATACATGGGGCATCCAGGATAGATGATCCCTTTAGGACCAGTGGTGAGAGTGGCGATACTGGGAGGGTGGAGAGAAGGTGAAATAGAAAGTAGAACCAATTATAAGGATCTACATATAACCTCCTCCCTGGGGTTTGGACAACAGGGAAATGGGTGAAAGGTAACATTGGACAGTACATGATATGACAAAATAATAATAATTTATAAAATATCAAAGGTTCATGAGGAAGGAGGGAGTGCGAAAGGAGGGGGAAATATGAGGAGCTAATACCAAGGACTTAAGTAGAAAGAAAATTTTTTGAGGATGATGATGGCAACGAGTGTACAAAGATGTTTTGCATACAATGGATAGATGAATTGTGATGAGTTGTATGAGCCCCCAATAAAATTATTTTAAAAATTCTTCCTCAATTTATGTCTGGTTTCTGGCAAGAACCCTTATTAGTCTGTTCATATTATTTTAAAAAGCAGTATACCAGGTAAGCAATGGAATAAAAGTGCATAAATAATTCATTTCATTATGAGTATTGAAATATTTAGAAAACTATAAAATATACTTGTTTCATCTTCTCAAAAATTCTGAAGATTGTAATCTTCTTAACTATATATTTTCAGTTAACTTTTATCCCTTGACTAATCACAATAAATAGCATAATACAAATTGAGTATTGCTGTAATACCACTTTAACCTTGAACACAGCAGAATAACAGAAAAGCTAAGTTTCTGACATTGGCAGCATTCCAGGTATTATGGTAAAGACTAGAAGCAAATTAAAGGATATTTTCTTGACAAGTAAACAGGTGCATGTCTAACTGCACTTCCTGGGTGAGAAACACATACTTTTTATTTCATTAATAAACTTGGCACCCAGGTCTCCAGTTTTACCTCCTCCAGTCAAATTGTTATCCAGTGTATTCAGGATAACGTAGTCTCAATCAAGTATCTTGAATAATTCAGTATCTAAGGAAAGACATGAGCGAGGTGGTAAGAAATATTGTTATGTGCCTTAATTTTTGCTGTATGTCATTGAGTAGCTTCTGTCTCATAACAATCCCATATGAAGGAGTAGAACTTCCCTGTAAAGTTTTCTTGGCTGTAATCTTTATGGCAGCAAATTTCCAGGTCTTTTTCTTAGAAACAGTATCTTAGTAGCCAAGTGCTTACCCATTGTACAACCAAGCCTCCTTATGATAAAAATAGGGGACAAATATTCCAGAGAATCATTAACAATGATCATCTTAAGCAGGGCTCAAGAAAGCAAAGATAATTCCCTAAGGATATGTTGAAGAGGGGATACTAAAAACACTGTAGATACAGCAAATCTTCGTTGTTGTTAGCAATCATCAAGTATAAACACCACCCTAGTCCTCAAGTTTTTCTGGGCCCCATGTTGCAGCAACTGTGGTACAGTCATCCAATAAAATAGCTCTCAGCAATTCAAGGGGATAAACTATTGATATACACAGTAACTTGAATGAAGATTCGTCAAGGGTCTTCCTCTTTTTCATTGTGCTTGCATTTTACCAATAAAGTCCTTTCCCAGGGATTGACCACTCCTGACAACACGTCCAACGTGCATTAGACCAACTCCCCCTACTCTTGCTGGTAAGGAGCAGACCTCTTCAAATAGAGATCTGTTTGTTCTCTTGGCAATCCATCAAACAATTGACATTTTTCACCTGCCCCATAATCCTTCTCCAGTCTTCCTTGTTCAATGTTCAGCTTTCACATGCATGAGAGGTGATTCAAAATACCATGACTTTGGTCAGGAACACTTTAGTTCTCAAAATGACTCCCTTGTTTTCCAGCGCTTTAAAAGATCTTACATAAGCGATTTACCAAATGCAAGGCATCATATACAATTGCTCCCTTGACTGCTGCTTCCATGAACATTGATTGTGGCTTCAAGTCGAATGAAACACTTCAACACTTCGATCATTTCTCCATTTATCATGATGTTACCAGTGATGCGGATTTTCATTTGGTTTACATTGCTACAGTCCATTTTGAAGACTGTAACCCTTAATCTTCATCCTTAAGTGCTTCAAGTCACTTAAGGAAGCAGAAACATTTTCTTTATATATTGCAGGTCATTTTAAGTCGGGGGTTCTCAACCTGTGGGTTGTTACCCCTTTGGGGGTCTAACCACCCTTTCACAGGGGTCACCTGACTCATAACAGTAGCAAAATTACAGCAACAAAATAATAGCAACAAAAATAATTTTATTGTTGAGGTAGGTCACCACACCATGAGGAACTGACATTAGGAAGGTTGAGAACCACTGTTACACACTTTTCTTTACTCTTGATGCCATATTCTTCTTCATATACTCCAGCTTCTTAATGTCTGGTGGAAGGCAGTACCTCCTTGCTCTATTTTAATGCATGCCTCTAAACCAATCTTTACAAGTGAGCTATATTTTAAGATGAAGTATTTTAAATAGTCACAATATCCTTTTATATAGTCAGATATTGCCTATATCATTACTGACTATTGTGGAATGCAAAGCAAATAGCATGTGATAATTTTAATGATATTCAAATTGCTGCCAGAGAATCTGTAGGCTTTGACCACTATAGAGCTAGGTACATGTTTTAGAAGAATGTTGTTAACCATTGTCGAGTTATATCCCCACTTGTGGGGACCCATGCACAGCAGTCTAAAACATTTCTTAGTCCTGTGCTGTCTTTATGATCTCTTTGTGAATGAGATCTTTATGATCTATAAGGCTTCACTAACTGATTTGGAGAGTTGATCACAAGGCTTCTCTTGTTACACTGTGTGAGTCTGGAATTGTCCCTGGAATTGTGCAGCAACATGCAAGCCTCAACTGACAGACAAGTGTTTTGGTTGCTGAAATTGAACACAGGTATCACAAATGGAAGGTAATACATTTACCACCTAACTGCCATTGCCCTCAGTTGAGGAAGAACCAATGCCCATAAATTCATTTATTAATACTTGTCACATAAGAAGATTCAGTGATTAACCAAAGTTCGATTGAAGACTCCTAACACACCTGCATTTTAAATACCTCAGTGATTCTCAAAGATGTAAGAAAATGGTATCTTTTTTATTGAGTATAAAGCAAAGGAAATCTTTCCTTAGCTAGGAACGAAAAGATAATCTGGAAGTTTTCACCCCCTTTAAATCTTATACTCCATTACCTCTTGTTCCAAAATTTACAAGTTTTTAAAGTGAAAAAAAAGCCTCAAGTTCAATATAATTAAATCATTAACTGTCTCTAGCATCTGTGATCACATGGTAATTGCTAAAAGTTGATGGCATTGCAAACCTTTTTATAGATTATTTTTCTCATTATTTGCAGTTCAAACTCTGCAAGTACCATAAAAAACCTGGAATTACTGTAGTGCCATAAAATCATAAAGTTGACAACTTCTTCTGTTAGAACAGATGGGCCTCTAGAGCTCCAAGCAATGCAAATTAAAAGCTAATATAAAGTATAAAATCAAACATTATAAATTTCAGTCATGCATTTAATAAAAAGCTCTACTTTACATAGTCATTACTACTTATAGGGCCTGTGGCTCTGCATTGTATGGACATTAGACTTTAGTTTGTTGATGTTTGAGTGGTTATGTTGTCAAGTATAGAAAAGAAGAAATATGTATACTACTCAGTACAATATGACTGCTCATAAATGTCCAGTGTATTTGCAATAGTAGATATAATAAGGTATGGTAGGTATAGTTTTAAGTCAACAATCTTTCATTTCAATTACTTTTCAGAGTTTTTAAAATAACCAAGCTTTGATTCACTTAAAATGCCAGATTTTGTAGATTCCTTTTGATACTTTGATACAGACCTGTGACCTGGGCTCAATAATCACAGTGGATGTTAAATCCATGAAAAAATGGTTTTAAAAATCAAGAGCACATGGATTACCACTTAAGATTGTTCAGTGATTCTGTGCATTAAAAATCCTCTCTGATCTAAGCACACAGAAATTATACAAAAATATAAAAAGTGAAGATAAAAAAGACAAAGAAACTTCTGGAAAGATTGCAAAGTAGGCAGGAATGCTACATGGACCCTCTACCGAAAAGACATCTGGTTTCTTCTCCACACTTTCCCTCAGCACTCATATATCCAGTGCTCTCTTCGAGAGGGCAAGTATCAAGCAGGGACATGTCATAAGAATTAATTGTCCTTATATTGGGGCTAGAATTAAGTGAGAACACAAAATGCCTTCAAATACCTATAGTCTATATAGGTCTTTGGTTCACTTTAGAGATACCATTATCATTTATGACAGATTACATTATCAGTCGTCTCCCTGGAGCACAAGGTAATTTTATTGATGGTGCCATTAATTTAGCCAGTGGTATAGAATTTAAAATGTTGTTGAGAAAAAGAAATTACACAAGTACAGGCTGATTTTAGACTGTTTTACATGAATTGTTTATTTATACAGATTAAACTTTTAAATGACTAGACATGCAAATAGTAAATACTTCTTGTAAATAATAAACAATCAGAGTCGATGATAGGCCCAGACTTTCAATAACATGCATTCACAAAGGCAGCACCCTTTCTACTAAACATAAGAAAGCAAGGAGATAATAAAAATAGAAACTAGAACGGAGCCCCAGGCCACCATTCATTGGGCACCATCAAAGCAAAAGATCCAAACCAAAGTACAACATCCTCCAATTCTATAATCTTGGCATAGTAGTCATCTTCTCTCAAACTAGGGGATTCATTCTTAAGCCCAAGGAAGTATGCCAGTTCCTTGAATCTTCTACAGGTAGTTTGAGGTCAAGTTCAGTGTGTTTAGTTGGATACCCACATTGAATTCTCCTGGTTTAGCCTATGAATGATACTGTGTGCCTTGAAAGGATAGAGTCCAAAGGCCCTGTATCATATAGTGCTAGTCACCAAAGATTAGATAGAAACTAGGAAAAAAGTTTGAGAACAGAGTATCAGGCATATTTTTATTTGATTTCCTCTGCTTTTTTATTAAATTATTATTTATTTTTGAATGTCATATTTTTCTCTTGTTTTTCCTTCCTTGTTCATCTCTATAGGAGGCAGAAACTGTGCCCAAACAGCCCAGCTACTGCTACACCTATTGAACAAGGGCCATTCCCCAATGCTATGCCACGTGATCATCCATAACTGAAAGCTGTAGCCAAACCCCCTACAGCGGTGCTATAGGAGCGACCTCCAGCTGTAAGAACACTCATCTGCCTTAGTACACCCACCCGAGTAAACTGCTGAGTGGCTAAGGTCTCAACAAAATGCAATCAATCAGAAATGAAATACAACTTTAACAACGCCACAACATCTCAGAGACTACAGACAATTCCACTTCACAAGATGAAACAAATGAGCGTAGCAAAAACAAATGACCAAATCAGAAGACATTTCTCAGGAAGAAAAGGCAATATCATTACCAAATAAGGAATTCAAAATGAATGGAATTTAGACTGCTTCAGTTGATCCAAAGATTGAGAAAACTGCCAGCAAATGCAATGAAATCACAGAGGGAAAGCAAGAACATTTCAGGAAAAGACTGCAAAAAGAAACACACACAATAAATGAAAATTTAAAACCCTACAAAACAGCAAATAGAAATACGGAGGATTAATATTAAGATTTCCAAAATAGATAATGCATTAAATGAGAAAAGGGACAAAATTAAGCCATGGAATGTGGAATTAGTGAGTTTGAAGGCAAATCCCTCAAGACTAATCTGCTACAGGAATAAACAAATTGACACAAATGAAAGAAGCTGAAGAAAACCTAAGAGTTCTGTGGGACACCATCAAGAGGAATAACATATATGAACAGAATTCCAGAACATGAAGAAACAACACATAGCACGGAGAAAATTGTTGTATTCTATAATGGAAACTTTCATACCCTCATGACAAAGAGTAATGAGAATGGTGACACTACCTCAAGAATGCAATTGTCACTGAATTGTATATTGTCTTAGTTATCCAGAACTGCAACATCAGAATAACACAAGTGGATGGCTTTAACAAACAAACTTATTTACTCACATTTTAGGAGGTTTTCACTGCCATGAAGTGTATTCCAACTCATACACACAGAGTAGAACTGCCCCTGTGGGTTTCTGAGACTTGAAATCTTTACGGAAGGAATCAGCCTCATCCTTCTCCTGGGGAGTGTCTGGTGGGTTAAAACTTCTGACCTTGTGGGGAAGAGCTCAGTGCATACTCCACTATGCCAAGAGAACCCTTTAAAAACTCACTGCCACTGTTCAATTCAAAGTTGATGGTCTGACATATAAGTGCCCTACCTAATTCACAATAAAAATACATTTAAAAAATAATTAAGATGAAAAACCTCACTGTGTTTAATTCACAGTGTTTAATTCACCGGACTGACCCTATAGTACTAGGTAGAAGGGACCTGACTGGAGGGTTCTGAAAGTGTAACAGATTAGGAGACTAGAAAGCATAGTATTTCTCCTGTGAAGCAGATGGTGGTTTCAAACTGTTGTCCTTGTGGTTATCTACTATACCATGATAGAAGTCTGAATTCAAAGTGCCAATTCTAGGTAAAGTTTATTTTTTTTTCTTTCTATCAGCTCTAGGGAAAGGTCCTCATCTCCCATGCTTCTGTTTCTTGTTTCCTATGGTGATCTGCATGTGGTGTGACGTCAGTCTTCCCCTAGCTCTGCTTCATTCTCTTTTTGTTTAATCTCTTTTCTGTCTTAAAAGAAATAGATTTAAGGCATACACCTTTACTCTAATACTATTTTATAAACATAACAAAGGCAGCCCATTCCTAAATAAGAGTATGGCCACATGCATAAAGATGAGGATTTATAATACATATATAGGGGAAAACAATTCAATCAATAACATTCTAGTCTTCAGCTGACCATCTGGACAATAGTCCTGCCCTCCAGACTATAGATATTAGCCATGCTCCCTGGATTGTAGGCAGAAGACCCTAATCATGGACTTCAGCAACTGTTCCCCTAAATTTGGGTGAGTCCATTCTCCTAGTTCATCTGAGTGTCAGTCCCAACCTTTGGGCCTTGGAAGTGCCCCTTCTCCAACATTTTGAGTGTAGCAACCTCAACTCCTCTGGCTGTGCATGACTCTATCCTGCTGGTATACCCAAACCATAACCTCAACTCCAGATTCAAGTTGGCAAAGAGATGAAGGGTCTTTTTTTTTTTAAAACCGAGGAGGCTGTGACTCTACACTTTGAGATCCAAGAAAGCATCACTCTCCCCTTCAAATCAGCAACACTGTATTTCCTGTGCTCCTTCCCACAGCTTTTCTGATCTGCAAGCTGTTCTGAGAATGGTTCTTTTTATTCTTAGAGCACAAAAGATGTGTTTCCTTTAGCGTGTTTCCTGCCAGTAAAGTTCTGAGAGGCAGATAGTACTCTTTCCTTTCTTTCTCTCTCTTTCCTTCAGTCGAAACTGATGGATTTTTATGCTGTGTAATTGGTTAAATCCATGAGTCACAAACTTAATCTCTTTAATAAGAGATTGCGTAGCAATATCCTTGGTGAAAATTCGAGGACTCATCATGTCCTTAGTTTGTACAGCAGAATCTTCAGTCTTTTAAGTTTTGTTTTCATATAGCACAGTTCATTTTAAAGTTCATCCTTTTCCTCCTACATTTCATTGTATATGGTAAAGATGAACCACAAAGATTCTTTAAAATCTTGTTTCAAAATCTCCTAAGATAACTTCCAAATTCATCACTTCCAAGTTCTACTTTCCATCAAATATTTAAAGATAACTTGGGTAAATTCTTTACCACTACAAAAGTGCATTGCCCTTCTTTTATTGTCTAATCATGTTTGTAATTTTCCTGTAAATTCTCACTGTAAGCACAATCAATGTCCACATTTCCAGCCCCATTTATCTATCTATCTATCTATCTATCTATCTATCTATCTATCTATCTATCTATCTATCTATACATATATATTCTCCAACAATAAAAGTGTGTGGATTCTAAGATGATAGAAACTTTCTACATATCTTATCTTGCTTTCTTCGGGGCCCTCACCAGAATTATTGTTGACGTCCATAAGTCAACCAACAATTTCCTCAAGGCAGTCTAAGTTTTCACTGTCTGCTGCTTTAAAACTCTTCCGTTATATTTTGAGCTCACAGTTAGTCATAATCCCTAACCAAAGATCAATCCATTTTTATGATTCACCTTCACACAATACATGCCCTCATGAAAGTATCTCTGAAAATAAGGATTTTATCGCAAAGTGTGGTGAAGAAATCAGATGGTTCCAATGGGGACAACAATGGAGAAGCAGGGTCGGGATTATACCCAGTCTGACCCCACCACACCAAGGCAGAACACTAATGGGATGCAGTGGAGCAGCAGGGGAGCAGAACATGGAGTTCCTGATTGAGTGCCAAGGATATACTTTGGGACCAGGGTGTGGCACCCCATCGGACTCAACCACGAGACACTCCTGGAGGTCAACGAACAGAACTTGAACTATTTACAGGTTTTTATTTTGTTATTATTATTATTTTACTGACATACTTTTTATGGACTTTTGTTGTTGTTGCTGTCATCGTTGTGTTTTCTTTTGTCGCTTCATCTTGCAACGTCTTGGACTTTTGGGTACATATTATTTTCTCTGCAAGTCTATCTAGATAAGATATGTTGGATGAATAGTCTAGAGGAGAAAACAATGGTTCTGGGGGTGCATGGAAGGTGGGGAAAAGGAGGTGACATTGACCAACCCAGGGATAAGGGAACAATAAGTGATCACAAATCAGTGACAAGGTGGGTGTGAGAGGCCTGGTAGGAATTAATCAAGAGTAAAGTAACCGAGGGAAATTACTGAAATGCAAATGAAGGCTGAGCATGATAGTGAGGTAAGAGGAAAGTAAAAGGAAATAGAGGAAAGAAATAGGAGGCAAAAGCATTCATAGAGGTCTAAATACAGGCATGTACATATGTAAATGTATTTATATATGATGGTGGAGAAATATATCTATATGCATGTACTTATAAGGTTACTATTAAGGTAGCAGATGGACATTGGACCTCCAGTCAAGTACTTCCTCAGTGCAAGAACACTTTGTTCTATTAAATTGGCATTCCATAATGCTGACCTTCCTGACACAATCACTGAAGACAAGCATGCACGTAAGCAAAAGTGATGAAGAAAGCTGATGGTGCCAGGCTGTCAAAAGATATAGCATCAGGGGTCTTAAATGCTTGAAGGTAAACAAGGGGCCATCTAGCTCATAAGCAACCAAGCCCTAATAGAAGAAGCACACCAGCCTGTGTGACCATGAGGTGTTGAAGGGATCAGGCATCAGGCATTAAAGAACTATCATTATAATTGAGGAGGAGTGCAGATTGGAGACCCAAAGTCCATCTATAGGGAAATGATATCCACTTACAGAAGAGTCAAGGGGAGGATATGAGCAAGTCAGGGTACAGTGTAGCAACAATGAAATATGCAACTTTTTTCTAGTTCTTAAATGCTTCCTCCCCCCGCCCCCATGCCACAGTATCATGATCACAATTCTACCTTACAAATCTGGCTAGACCAGAGGTTGTACACTGGTACAGATAGGAACCAGAAACATGGGGAATCTAAGGCAGATGATCCCTTGAAGACCAGTGGTGAGAGTGATGATACTGGGAGGGTGGAGAGAATGTGGAGTAGAAAGGGGGAAATGATTACATGGATCTACATATAACCTCCTCCCTAGGGTATGGACACCAGGGAAGTGGGCAAAGGGAGACATCGGACAGTGTATGATATGACAAAATAATAATAATTTGTAAATTATCAAGGGTTTATGAGGGAAGGGCATCAGGGAGGGAGAGGAATTATGAGGAGCTAATACCAAGTATTTAAGTAGAAAGAACATGTTTTGAGAATGATCATGGTAACAAATGTACAAAGGTATTTTGCATGCAGTGTATGTATGTATGGACTGTGATAAAAACAGTAAGGGCCCCCAATACAATGATTACAAAGGAAAAAACGAAATCAGATGGTGCCCAGCTATCATTAGGCACAGCTTTGGGGTCCTAAAAGCTTTTCTTAAAATAAGCAGCCATCTAGGTGAGGTGTCAGATAGTGCCACCTTGCCTTACCAATAACATATCCTGTGTTATCCAAGAATGGTGAATAATAAAATCCAGGAGAAAGGAGGCAACTGTATTCAAGCTTAAATTCTGAGCACCCAGTTTGAAAAAGGTTAGGAATGGCAATTAATGCAACAAAGCCCACGTGAAAGAAGCGCAGCAGCCTGGGTGATCACGAGGTGTTGAGGGGATCAGCTATCAGGCGTCAGAGAACAAATAGTCATTTCATGGTGAATGAGGGAGAGTGCAGAGTGGGGACCCAAAGTCCATCTGTGGGCAACTGGACAGTCCCTCACAGAAGGCCTGGGAAGGGTACGAAGCAGTGAGGATGCAGTGTAGCGATGATGAAACATACAATGTTCCTCTAGTTCTTCAATACATCCTCCCCACACACTATCATGATCCTAGTGCTACCTTACAAATCTGGCTGGAACAGAGGATGTATACTGGTACATATAGCAACTGGAAACATAGGGGATCCAGGCCAGAAGAACCCCTTAGGACCAGTAGTGAGAGGGGTGATATTGGGAGGGTGGAGGGAAGGTGGGTTAGAAAGGGAGAGCAGATTGTAGGGATGTGCATATGGCCTCCTCCCTGGGGGACGGACAGTGGAGAAGTGGGTGAGGGGAGACGTCGGATGGTGTAAGAAATAATAGTTTATAAATAACGAGGGGTTCATGGGGGAGAGGGAGTGGGGAAAGAGGGGGAAATGAGGAGTGGATACTAGGGGCTCAATTGGAAAGCAAGTGTTTTGAGAACGATGAGGGAAACAAATGTACGGAAGTGCTCGACACAATGGATGTGTGTGTGGATTGTGAAAAGAGTTGTATGAGCCCCCAATAAAATGATTGTAAAAAATAAATACAATGGAGATATTCAATTAAAAAAAAATCTATTTGCGGAGTCCCAAAAAGGATGTGAATGAATAGTCAGAGGATATCAGAAAGTGCATTAATACAGCTGTAGATAGCTTAAAATTTAACCTTATGTCATTTGTTTCCCCTTTAACCCATTCTTAATATGTTCTATTTTTAAATGATTTTCTGCTTTCTTTAGCATTGAAAAAACATGAATCATGTCACTAGAAATCGTTAAATGAAAACCTAATTTGCCTTGTGCACTTCCACCGAAAATGCTATAGATTCTTGTATGTTTGAAATGAACTTATTTGTTCATTAAAGACTTCAGTTTAGAAAAATTATCTTTTTTAAGTTCTTTCATTATCCAATTCCAAAACTGCTGTCACACTCACCCCATTCCTCTCTGGTACCAAATGTTACCTTAGTACTCTAGTGGTGCTATAACAAAAGTACCACAAGTTTGCTTTAATCAACAGAAATTTTATTTCTCACAAAGAAGCTACAAGTTGAAATCCAGGGTCAGCTCTAGGAGAAGTCTTACTCTATGAGTTCTGGGGTGACTCTTAAAGCTTTTGTTCCTTGACGATCTCCATGTCCCTCAGCAATTTTCCCACATCTCTGCTTCTTTCTCTTACTTGTTTATTATCATTTCTACTTCAAAAGGGATTGACTTAAGATCTCCTCTAGACTAATCCTATTTTATAAATATAACAAAGACAACCCACTCTAAAATGGGATTATAAATTCAGGCATACAGGATAGGATTTACAATGCATATATTTTGAGCTGGCAATTCAATCTGTAACAAACATGTAGAAAATAATTAAATGATGTATCTTTGCTTCTATATATTTTCACCAAAAATATAGAAAATTCCCTGACATCAAGTAGATTCTGATGCCTAGAAACTCTGTGGGACAAGGAATGGCCCCTGTGGGTTTTCAAAACTGTTCATCCACATGGGGGGAGAAATCTTCATTTTTCTCTCTGTGAGAGGCTGGTAAGGTTTTGACCTACTGACCTTACAGGTGGTAAGTACCCCCAAACATGCATAATCACTGTGCCACCAGAACATGCAGTCTCAATATCTGTCTGCCTATCTGTCTGTCTGTCTATCTAGCTATACACAGGCATATATGAGACATGTATATACAGTCACACAGTAGGAACTTGTAAGTAACCTTTAAGATGGGACTTCAAAAATTCCATGGAAGAATTTAATTATCTTTCAATTCTATCTCTCTAAGAGTTTTTGAAGGCCCCCTCGGAACTGCCAAAAGCTTGAATCCAGATTACATCAAAAAGAAAATGACCAGTTAAAATTGCCACTTAAAAGGGGCGGAATTTAAATAGTCTGTAAGCATATGAAAAAGTATTCAATATCATCAGCACACATGGAAATACAAATTAAAACTACAATAAGATAATGTATTTCAAATCTGACTAGACCAGAGGATGTACACTGGTACAGACAAGAGCCAGAAACATAGGGAATCCAGGACAGATGATTCCTTCAGGACCATTGGTGAGAGAGGCAGTAACGGGAGGGTGCTAGCAAGGTGGAGTAGAAAGGGGGCACAGATTATAAGGATCTACATATAATCTCTTCCCTGGGTATGGACAACAGGGGAGTGAGTGAAGGGAGACATTGGACAGTATAGATATAACAAAGTAATAATAATTTATAAATTACCTAGAGTTTATGAGGGAGGGGGGAATAGGAAGGGAGGAATGAGGAGGCGATGCCAAGGGCTTAAATAGAAACCAGATATTTTGAGAATGATGAGGTCAACAGTTATACAAATATGCTTGACACATGATGAACGCATGTATGGATTGTTTTGAGTTGTATGAGCCCCCAATAAAAGGATTAAAAATAAAAAGATAGTGTATTCAAAATTTGTTCCACCAGATTTCAATCACTATGCCAATCCATCTTGTCAAGGATCTTCACCTTTTGGGTTGCCCTTCCACTTTAACAAGCATGATGTCCTTTTCCCAGGACTCATCTTTCCTCGTAGCATGCCCAAAATACCTGAAAATGTCTCACCATCTTTACCTCTAAAGAGCAGTCTTGCTGTACCTCTCCTAGGGCAGATTTGTTTGTTCCTTTGTCAACCCATTGTACTTTCAATAATCCTTGCCAGCTCCACAATTCAAATGCATCATTCCATCTTCAGTCATTCTTATTCCTCTTCTCCAATATTCACATGCATAAGAGGAAACTGAAAATATCATAGCTTGGGTCAGATGGACCTGAGTCCTCAAAGTGACAGTTCTGATCTTAAGTAATCTAAAGAGGTCTTGTACATCAGATTTACCCGTGCAGTGTAGCTTTTGATCTCTCAACTGCTGCTTCCATTGTGGATCCAAGCATAACAAAATCCTTGACAATTTCAACCTTTTCTCTATCATGATGTGACTTATTGATCTATTTATGAGGATTTTGATCTTCCTTACATTGAATTTGTAATCGACACTGAAGTCTGTAATCCTTGATCAGCAAGTCCTTCAACTCTTCCCTTTCATCAAGGGAGGTATGTTATTTGCATATGACTGGTTGTTACTAAACTTTCCTCCAATTCTGATGCCACATTCTTTCTAACATTGTCCAGCTTCTCAGATTACTTGTTCAGCATAGAGATTAAATAAATATCATGAGATGAGAAGATACGAATCCTGACACACACATTTCCTGATTTTAAAATATGCAGATTTCCCTTGTTCTGTTTGAATGATTTCTTCTTGGTCCACGTATAGCTTCTACATGAGCATCAATGAAGTGGTCTAGAATTCTGATTCTTCTTAACGATAGGATAGCCATAGTTTGTTTTGATCCATATAGCTAAATGCCTTTGTGAGTCAATAAGTTACAAGTAAACAGCTTTCTGGTTTTCTCTCCTTTTAGCCAATATCTATTTGAAGTCCATGGCCTCTACTGAATCAGGTTTGAATTTCTGGCAACTCCTTGTTAGTGTATTAATGCAACGGTTATTGAATAATCTTCAGTAGCTATAAACAATGAATGATCTTCAGCAATCATAGACTACTTCTAAATGAATTAGCATGGCTATGTTCCAATTAAACATTTTACCCCCAAAGTAGGTATGGGGAGTAGGCTTTTCCCTGCTGTTGAGTAATCAATTATTCAAACCCATCAGAAGAAAATTGAGATATTCTGGTCCTATAAAGAGTTAAATACTTGCAAACCCTATAAGTGGTCATTATGAGTTTTAATAACAGTGGACATTTTAGAAGATATTCCTCTGGCTTATCTGATTTTGATTCCATTGAAACTATTCTACTCATCAAAATTTAGGCAAGTGATACCAATGCAAAATAATACTTGTATTGGAGCCATGATGAATTAGTATTACACATTCAGCTATTAACTGCAAGGTCAACAGTTTGAAATTACCAAAAACTAACTCAGTGGGAGAAAGATGGGGTATTCTACTCCCATTAAGAGTTAGTCTCAGAAATCCATTGGGGCAGTTCTACCTTACCTTGTGTCACCATTTACTGGGTGGCAGTGAGTTGTTGTATAGCAGGCAAAGTATCCCTAGGTGCTGAATCCGCACAGCTATGACTTAAGATATTGGAGTTTCAAGTCCACTCAGCGACACCTTGAGCGAAAGGCTGGGAAATCTACTTCCAAAAAATAAGTCCTTGAAAACCCTATGGAGCACAGTTTTACTTTGACATACATGATAGCATCATGAGCTGTAATTAACTCAATGATAACTGGCTTGGTTTCATTTATAGCAGGCAGATTGTCTCCAGTCTTGTAGAGGCTTAAGGAACTTCCTACTCTTATTATGTAAGAAACCAAGTTAATGTACATTTGCATGTTCATTTTAATATTACAGATCTATGAAGGTGTACTGGTAGCACGGTGGGATTAGCTTGGTGTTGTTAGCACACTGAGGTTAGAACCCACCAGCAGCATTGTGAGTCTGTCTCAGAAACCCTAAGGAGTCCTCCGACTCTGTCATGTAGGTTTGCTATGAGTCAGAATGGACTCAACAGCAATGGGTTTTCAATTTGGTTATAGCATTTATCCAGTTAACTCACTGTGCGTGAAATATAATATTTAACCTGCATTCACTTATATAACTGCATGATAATTTTTTAAAAATTATCTTTAACAGATTACATATCATTCTGCAATTGTGAGTAGGGAGGAATACTAACCTGAAATAATGCACACTTTCTGTGCTCTTAATATACTTTTGACATCATCATCATAGCAAATTCCTAAAAGGCAAGAACACTATGCGTCTCCTCAATGAGAAGGTTAATTGTCTATCTGAGCCAATTCCTTCTAGAGAATTTTCTTTCTTGCTTTAAATCAATTTCTGTGTTGAAATGAGAGGTAAAAGCTCTTAGCTTAAATTGCAGTCAGTAAAGCTTTGGGGAATCTCAGAAAAACTATTCCTTCAAACAAAGGCTTACATTACTGGAACCATGGATAATTTGGGCCTTGGTAGGAAATGACTATCACATTTTTGCCAGCACAAATGTACAAAATTAAACCTTGTGGTTTTATCTATTTTTCAGGCTTTCCATAAAGAACAAAAGACTGGCTAAACCTTTCTTTCATCTTTGCCAACACAAATTCTTTAAACTTATGTTGTATATTACCTTTCATTTAAGGAACTGTATGCTTGCAAAATGTTTAACCTCACAACCACTTTGGGATATGTATAGAAGAAATAGTTTTCAAGACAAGGAAACAGAAAGGTAGCTCACAAAATTTTCCTAGAGCAGCAAAGAGGGTTGTAGAAAAGGCAAATAGTATTCTAGAATACCACACCATTTCCTAAACTCAAGCTGGGACATAATTTTAATCTTTGACATTCTTTATAACCATTGGAAAAAGCTAAGTTTGTTGCCAGTACACATGGAAAAGGTATGACCTTAAATTTCCCAGTAAACCCCAAATTTTACTATAATATTTGGGAATTTATATGAAGCTTCACATTAACTAGAATTCTAATTATCAACAATTTTGGATGTCTGCCATTTACTTTGCAAATATATTAGACCTCCACAACAACACTAATAATAATGTTCTGGCTGCAGATGAGGGTCTAGGCTAATTTTTAATATACTTTCACATATTAAATATAGATTGACAAGCACACACAAAGTCTAGTATGTATATGCTCGAGCATCATTATTTATGATGGAGAAAAAGTGGAAAAACTCAAATATCTTCAAATATTGAAGGTACAAATGAGAAAATGTTCTGCATCCATATAATGGGATAGTAGTGGCCAATAAAAAAAGAATGAAATATTGACACATGCTTAACCTGATCCATATAGTAAGTAAAGAAACCAGATACAAAAGACTATATAGTGTGTAATTCCATTTATGTGAAATGTCCAAACCAGGCAATCTACAGAGACAGAAAGTAAATTGGTGGTTGCCTAGAACTGGGTTGTGGAAATAGGAAGTGACTGTCATTGGGTACGGAGTTTTGTTTGGAAGTGACAAAAATGTTCTAAAATTGAATTTTGATAATAGCTACACAACTCTATAAATAAACCAGCAACTATTGAACTGTATACTTAAAATGCATACCTTTATGGTATGTAGATTATACCACATTAAAGTTGTTAATAAATAGATAAAAATGCTTCGCAATGTCTCTATACACATCTGCCCTTGACTGATCCACAAGAACACCAAAGAAACAATTTGCCTTTATAAAGAAACCAGGAAACATTTTATATCATTTTAAGTTTGACTTTCAGAGCCATAATACTATGTCATGAGGTTCAAAGCTTCAATACATGATATGAGGGTAATTTCACCACAGGTGTGCAGCTTAACAGGGAGTTAATTAAAAGCCAGCGAATACCTCCTCCACAGGCAGGCCAGAAAACCATGCCAACATTTGGTGGTGAATAGAACAATTCAGGAGTCAAACCCATGATAAAAAATAAGATCATTTTCACTTGTGTTTACATTGCATCCATCATTACACAAAGTGACTTGCAGCACATTTTAATTGGAACTGAAGGATTTTTGACTTCACTACTAATCAAAACCATTTCAAGTTTTGGAAATATTTCTGTACTAAGGAAGAAAAATTAAGAGCCTAATTAAAGGCTGAGGTTTTTTTTTTTTTTTTTTTTAACAGAAATGATTTCCCACATTCCACAAGCTGGTTTATTTAGCATGGGTAAATGGGTAAGAATAAGTCTTGCTGATTCCATGGGAAATAAGATGGCCAAGATTTCTACATATAATAGAAGCCTAACTAATTGGTATTGTAGTGTGGGAATACTACTTTATCCCATGTTCTGGCCCTTAGAAATTATGTTACAGGAAAGTGAACTAATCTTCTTTTTTCTGGTGAATAAAGCTAGAACTCTCCTGGACTTGAGGAGAGTCCTGGCTTCAAGAAGCCAGCTTGCTATCGGGAGACCACACAATTCATAATCCTGTATCTTTAACTCCCCCTGGATATTTTTATCCTTATTTTTCCAGCAAGACTCCAAAACTCCAAGAAAATAAAATTAATTACTCTTCAGGGGAAAGCTACTGACTGGATTATAAAATGTTTTTTAGAAGACTCATTGCCTTTCCCTAGATATAAAAATTCTTCTACATTTGTGAAAGCATAATTTAAAATAAAAAAAAACTTCTAGGTAGTTTTATTAAGTAATGATATTTTCATAAAGGCCCTATCCCATAAAAAATGTAATGGATAGCAAGTTTGATATTTTTAAATCCTCTTAATACATAAATGAATCATATACCTAAAAAGGGGGATACTTTCATTTTTATGTTCAACAACATTGGAATAAAAATAAAATATAACCCCCCAAATAAAAATAGGAACACATGAATAGCTTTCAATAAGCAATAAAATTGCCAAATGGGGTAGATAATTTTTCCTACAACCATCTCCAGTCACTGCAAACCAACCTAACCCTACATAAAAAAAGTAAGCTTCAGCTCTCCCCAGGCAGCCAATTTTCTGAAAACTGAAAATTTTACCACTCTTGGCCTAGTATTGGGTACAATTTGGCAAATTAAAATAGTCTCATGGGATGCAGGAGAAATAAACCTTTCAGGAACAATAATTGGAGAAGCCATACCATGAGGGTAGGGGGAAGGTGGGGATATAAAGGGCAAACCAATAGAAATGATCGATGTATAAGCTCCCTGAAGGGGACAAAAACAGAAATGTGGGTGAAGTGAGACAATGGAAAGAAGAAAGATATGTAAATAATAATGCTTTATAATTTATTAAGGTGTCATAATTTGGGGATGGTGGGGGAGGGAGGGAAAAAAGAGGAGTAGATACCAAAGGCTCAAGACAAGACGTATTTTGAAAAATGATGATGGCAACATATATACAAATGTGCTTGATATAATTGATGCATGGGTTGTTATAAGGATTGTAAGAGCCCCAAATAAAATTATTTATAAAAATATAATAAATAAATAATAAAGTAGTCTCTGAGCATTTGATATCTACCATATAATTTGATTTCCACCATATCATTTGATAAATTTCACAAAACAAAATCTCACTTCAGGAATCAGAAATTAAATATTTATGTTTCTTGATATCCAGACTGGAGTAAACTCTGTGACTTGAGACTCATTATGTCTTATCTTGCTCCTATTTTGGAAAAAAGCTATGTAACTCAGACCTAGAAAATTGCATAAGCAGCAAATATCTACAGCATTTCTCCCCTAATTTGTATTACAAGGCAAAGTGAAACATAGCTTTTCTTGGTTTAGTTTAGTTTTTCATGATAGGATATGTCACTCAACTAACTGCTATTGAAGTGATGCCACTTCATAGGAATCTGACAGGACAGAAAAGAACTGCTCCCATGGAGCACAAGTTTAACTCTTTACAGTAGTAAAAGCCCTCATTTTTCTGTCTTAGAGCATCTTCATGTTCATTAAGAATCTCTAAGATAGTTACAGATTTACATGCATCCATCTATCTCTCTCTAGCTATCTATATATGTATATATGCTTTTTCCTTTCCTATTTCCTCTTTTTTTCTTTCCTCCTACTCCACTCTCATGTTTACCCATCATTCACCTCTCAGTAATTCCTCTGAGATACAATTTAATTGATTAAACATGACAACAAAAGCTACACCCACCTCTCCCTCAATTTTAGAACCTTTATTCTCCTGTTCCTGTCATTATTGGCTCATCGCTCACTTTCCCCCACCTTTTCCCCACTCATGCTCCCCCAGATCAGTCTGTCCTGTCACTGACTTTGTGAAATTATCCCGACTATCTTGTATACATAAACTCCAAAAAACAAAAACAAAACCAAAATGCAACTAGTCCCAAGTCTAACAGGGATTCTGACACAGAGTAGGTAAATATCTCTTTTAGAAAGAGAGTACATGCTATAATCCATCAGTCCCATATGCTTTTCTGTCAGAGTTCCATTTTCCAGGACCTTTCTCTAAAAACACATATATCATTTTAGTCATCAGTATTCATGTCTAAAAGTAGATAGATAGATATGTAAATATGTTAATATAGGTGTATGTGCATATATATAGCAAAGAAGCAGGTGAATTTTGAATCTTTATTTATTTGCTTTAATAATGTGGAATTTTATGATACTCACCTTCCCAACATGCTCCCTGATAATGAAATGGGTGCATAAACAAATATGGTGAAGAAAGCTAATGGTGCCTGGCTATTAATGACATCTATGGTCTTAAAGTCTTCTAGTTAAAAATGCAGTCATGTAATTGGAAAGCAACAAAGTTCAAATGGAAGAAACACAACCTGCATGACCATGAGGTGTTGACAAGAATAGGTATCAGAAATTCAAAAAGAAGAAACTAAATTTTTGTGAAGGAGTGTGGCTGTAGTGGAGACCCCAGATTCACCTGTAATATAATTGGAAAATCCCTCTCAGTAGGGCCATGTGGAAGAGATGAAAAATCCAGGCGGTAGCTTAACATTGATGAAACACATAACTATCTTCTATTTCTTTAATATCTCCTTCCCTTACTATTATGTGTTTTTTTTATTTTCCTTTTTGCTCATGTTAGATTTGTGTATGTTCATTTGTATCATTGAGATCATTTAATACATGAAATGAAGATAAATAACCCTTCAGAAACAGTAACTGAAGCAATGATTCCCTGAGAATTTGGGAAGGGGTAGGGGAAGCTGATAGCATTGAGGATTGTATAACTCTACTCAAGAAAAGCCAACAGCAGAATTGTATGTGAGGGATATATTGGATGGTGTACGATAGAACAAAATAAATAAATAAGTAGGGTTCTTGAGAGGTAGAGTGGGAGATGAAGGGGATAAAGGGGAGCTGACATCAAAGAGTTTAAGAAGTAAAATGCTTTGAAACTGATTGTGGTAGCAATTGTGCGATAATGCTTGATGTGATTGAACTATGGAATGTTATATCTACAACAGCTCCCAATAAAATGATTTTTTAAATAAATAAATAAATAAATGTTAGAAGCTATTAAAATAATTTCTAATAGAATACTAATAAATAAGTATATCCTCAATATCTTTAACAATTTTCCTTTTTTCTATAGAGAATATTGCACAATAGTAATCTGAGGGCTACATTTTAAGAAATATAACAAAGTAGTCATAAGTGATTGGCATGGCACCAAATTATCACAAAGGATATTATCTGTAATCTTAAAGACTTATCTTAAAACAAGCAGTCATCTAAATGAGTAGTCGGTTACTGTCTATGGAACAGAGATGAGAAGAATCTTATTATCAGACAGAGTGGATTGTAGGGTGGATCATTGTACTTGTGGTTAGGTTAAAAGTTGTCACCTGAGCATTTGACCTCCTTTTTGATCCAATGTACACTTGCTTCAGTTCTGCTTTTCTTTTTATTGAGGCTCTTATCTGTTCTATTCTGTTGGGCTGTTTTGGTTTTGGTTTTTTTTTTGGTTTGGATTTTGTGGTATGTTTTCCTGTAAATGAAGTCCAGGATTGGTAAATTTATAGAGATAGCAATTGTATTAATATTTTCTTTGGGTTATGGCAGGGAAGTTGTCAGGAAATGGGGAGCTAACGATGAGTAAAAGGAAGAATAAGTGTCCTAGAAAAAATTGTGGTGATGTTTGCATTGTTTTGTATTTCCAAAACTCTCTTATTTTTATTGGAAGTTAGTATTGATATCATATCTTTCTCCACAGTTCAATCACAACAAGCAATAGTGTACAATTGCTATCACAATCACATTATGTTTTTAAAATATGATTAGATTATTGAGATGTATGATATGTGAATTATATGTCAATAAAACTGTTAAAAATTGATTTGGGCTTTAAATCTATCAATGACCAACCAGTGTTACAAATATTAGTCAAATGAGTTTTCTGTGACCAAATTTCATGTTTTCCTTTGTAACTTTTAAGCAGTCAAAATCAGCCCAAAGTAATGAAATTTAAATGCAAATGCAAATGTAATTTAAATACAAGATAAGGCTATCCAGAGTAATTAATATATGAAGTTCAGTTACAAAGTATTGGCAACTCCATGCCCCCAGTAAGGGCCCAGGAAACCCACACCCCAGCAAGGCCCCATTCTCCAGCATGGCCCCGTGATCCAGCATGACCCAGTACCTTGGCAAAGCCCCATGCCCTCTTGACCTCACACCTCTGCAATGCACTATACCCAAGTAAGGTCTCAGGCATTCCCATGCTATTAGACCAAGGGAAAAAATCATCCGAATTTAACATTTTCTCAAGTTTAGCAATTCTTTTTCCTTTTTCAAACTGTCACTTCCCCAAACTGTCATTTTCCCTTTGCTTTCTAATTTACTTTCAAAGCACATTTTAGTTTTCTTCTTTTATCATGCTCATTCTCCCTGTCTTTTCTCATTTTCCTACTCATTCTCTGTATTCTTTCTATTAAAGGTTTTTATAGATCCTTTTTAAAGGATCCTTGATGGCACCACTTGAAAGAATCAACTATCTCCACATGACCAAGAAGCCCTCCCAACCATATTTAGTGGCAGAAATAGGCACCAATATTGGTTCTCTCTCCCTCTCTCTCCCTAAGAAAAATAGGCATCTAAAACTGAACAACACCAAACTCCAAGAGAAAATTTTGGTAAAAAAAAGGCTCTGGAATGAACAGGAATAATTCTGATGAAGGAATTTAGGTACCTTCACTGTATGGAGATAAAGTTTAAAAGAACAGGAGAAAGAAAAAGAAAAAATAGAAATGATGCAAGAAAAAGTGCAAAACACAATTCTAAAAGATCGATAATAATATATGAAAATTAGACGAGTTAAAAGACCAGAGCAACAGGATTAAAGAAATGAAAATGAGAATTAGGAGACTTGAAGACAAATCTTTCATCTCCAATCTATGAGAGATATAATAAACAAAAAAATTAAAAGAGTGAAGAAAGTCTACGAATTATAAGAGATAGCATCAAGAGGAACAGCCATGTGTCCTTGAGACTCCAGAATAGGAAACAATACAAAATTCACAGAGAAAGCAGTACAGAAAAGCCTGGTAGAAAAAATCCTTAACATCATGAAAGAGGAAAAAAATAACTATCAACGAAACTAAGAGAACCTCAAACAGGAGAGACGTCTCCCCAAAAAAGCCATCAAGACATATCATAACATTCAGAACATGTAGTGAATGCTAAAAGCAGCTAGAAATAAATAGAACACTTGCGTAGAAAAGGAAAACCAATCAAATTAAGCACTTATTTCTCAACAGAAATCATGCAAAAAAAAAAGGGATTAACAGATTTAGCTTGAAAGAAAGAAATTCTAAGAATCCAATATCCAGGAGAAAAAAGTTCTGTCAAATATGAGAGAAAAATAAGGACAATTCCAGAAAAGTGTATATTAAATAAAATTGTAAAAACAAGGCCAGAAATACAAAAAATACTAAGGAAAGTTCACTGAGCAGATACTCAGCAAAAACGATTACAAATCTGAGATCAACATGCAAAATAAAACCACCTAGAAATCACCACACTGAAAACGGACCTCAGATCAGCATAGAACTACATGGAGAAAAAAGCAAACAGGCAAGCAAACAAATATGGAGCTAAGCACACATAAAATGACAGTAAGAAGCCTACATGTATTGATAACATATATTAATGAATTAAATGCAATAGTCCAGAGACAGCGAGTCACAGAGAAAAGGAAATAAAATCCAACAATATACTGATTGCAGGAAACAGAGATAGTCTGGTAGGGATTGATCAAGGTTAGTGTAATCAAGAGAAATGACTGAAACCAGGGGGAGAGTAAAAAAAAAATTACTTAAACCCAAATGAAGGCTGAGCATGATAATGGGACAAGATGGAAGTAAAAGGGAATAGATGAAAGAAATAGGAGGCAAAAGGCACTTATAGAGGTATAAAGGCATTTACATAGGTAAATATACTTTTGTATGGTGATCGGGAAACAGATTTATATGCATCTATTTATAGGTTTAGTATTAAGTCATCAGATGGACATTCGGTCTCTACTCCAGTACTTCCTCAATGTAAGAACACTTTTTTCTATTAAATTAGCATTTTATGATGCTCACCTGCCTTACACCATCGCTGAAGACATGTGTGCATAAGCAAATGTGGTGAAGAAAGCTGATGGTGCCTGGCTATCAAATGATATAGCATCTGGGGTCTTAAAGACTTGAAGGTAAACAAGTAGGCATGTAACTCAGAAGCAACAAAGCCCACGTGGAAGAAGCACATCAGCCTGTGTGACCACGAGGTGTTGAAGGGATCAGTAATCAGGCATCAAAGAACATAAAATCATATCATTGTGCTCCCACTATCATGTTAGAATCACTGAAGAGAAATGTATGCATAAGCAAATGTGGTGAAGAAAGCTGATGGTGATGACTATCAAAAGATATAACATCTGGGATGTTAAAGGCTTAAAGGTAAACAAGCAGCCATGGAAGCGACAAAGTCCACATGGAAGAAGCACACCAGCCTGTGTGATCAAGAGGTGTTGAAGGGATCAGGTATCAGGCATCAAAGAACTAAAAATTATATTATTGTAAATGAGGGGGTGTACAGGTTGGGTACTCAAAGCCCATCTATAGGCAATGGGCTTCCCCTTACCGAGGGGTCACAGGGAGGAGATGAACTAGTTAGGGTGCAGTTTAACAGTGATGAAACATACAATGTTCCTCTAGTTCTTCGATGTTTCCTCCTCCCCATGCTCATGATGCCAATTCTACCTTACAAATCTGGCTAGACAAGTGTATGTACACTGGTACAGATAGGACCTGGAAACAAAATAATCCAGGACAGAGGACTCCTTCAGGACCAGTGGTGAGAGTGGCAATACCGGGAGGGTGGAAGGAAGGTGACGTAGAAAGGGGGAATCGATGGTAAGGATCTACATATAACCTCTTCCCTGAGGTATGGACAAAAGGAAAATGAGTGAAATGAGACATCAGACAGTGAGAGACAAAGGAAGAGGAAGAGGGGAGCAAGGAGGGAGGGGTAAAAATCGGGAGCCGATGCCAAAGTCTTAAATAGAAAGCAAATGCTTTGAGAACAATGAGGGCAACAGATGTGCAAATGTGCTGAACATAAAATGTACGTATGTATGGATTGTGATAAGAGTTGTATGAGCTCAATAAAATGATTTAAAAAGTTGTATGGATTGAGCTAAAAACTGTTAAGATCCCACAATGAAATGCTTCACTAATGATAAACAAACAATAAACAGCTGTGATAAAAATGAAACAGACAAAAACCAAAAGTAAACTACAAATTCAAACATGCAAAAAATATATTATGCTAATGGCACCCAACAAAAAGCAGAAATGAGAGCACTGATTTTCATTGAACTATACTTCAATGAATAATGCATCATGAGAGACAAAGAAAGGGAGTACCTAATAATTTATGGGACAATAGAACTAAGAATATATAATCATATATAAATATATACATATATATTTATATGCACCCAACAAAAGACCCTAAAATATGTTCATCAAACTCTTTTATAACTAAGGAGATAAATAGGAAAATAAAAATAATAGTAATGTATTTGAATACACCATTTTCAAGAAATAACAGATCATTAGGACAAAAGCTCAATAGACCCTGAAGTACTACATAATATACTTAACCAACTTACTCTTCTAGACACATGGAAACCCCTCCACCCAACAAAAGAACAGTATATTTTCTCCAGTGCACATGGTGCATTCTCTGGAATGTATCACATACCAGGACACAAAGCAAGCTGTAATTTAAAATGATTAATAAAGATTTTTACAATCTATTTTCTCAGATCCCAGTGCTATACAGTTAGAAATAAACAGTAGAAAGAGCAAAGGAAAAATAGTAAAGCACATGGAAACTAAACAAGACACTGCTTAAAATCAACAGGGTATTGATAAGATAGTCATTGAAAAATAATGTCCAGGGAACATTAAGAATGAAAACACACTATGCAAAAAGGTTTGAGGCAAAACAAAATGAGTACACAGATTATAATTCCTATCATCAATTGTACACAAGAAAAAAGAAGAGAAAACCAAAGTCAACACCTTAATTCACTATATACAAGAACTAAAACAGGAGCAACAAAATGAAATTTCAATTACCAGGAGAAAAGAAACTATGCAGATGGCAAGTAAACTTTTTTATACGAAGAAAAGTATTTTAAAAATCAATAAGACAAGAAGTTGTTTCTTTGAAAAAATTAGCAAAATTGAAAAAACCCTGACAAATCTTATAATGGGAAAGGAACAGAAAATACAAATCAAAGAATTTAATCCAGAAGGGATGACATCACAGCAGATCAGAATAAATTTAAAAATTAAAACATAACTGCAAAAATCATACTCTGACTCTGCCAGCGAACATGGTGCTGCAAGCGGCCTGCAACCTGCATGTGCTCTGGGTGGCCTGCGCAGCCTGCCCGGAGTGATGCTGGTGTCCTGCGTTGTCCACCTTGCGCACTCAGCACTTTGGCCACACTCTACTCTCTGTGCGCAAGTTCCCAGACACACATGAATGGGTCATGACAGAAAATGGTGTTGGGACAGTGGGGATCAGCAATTTTGCACAGGAAGCTTTGGGAGATGTTGTTGACTGTACTCTTCCTGAAGCTGAGCAAACTGGATGAGTTTGGTACTCTGGAAAATGTGAAAGCTATTATTGAACTCTACTCTCCTTTATCAGGAGAAGTCACAGAAATGAATGACACCCTTAGAGAGAATCCCAGGTTGGTGAACAAATGCTTTTATGAAGATGGTTGACTGGTGTGTCAGAGAGGTTTCTCTAGAGAAATAAAACCAGGACACTAGTAATTCTCTTTATATATTTATATAGAAAGAAGAGTATATAAGATAAGAAAGAAACAGTTAAGTAATCTATAAAGCAATACAGATTGCTCGGTGCAACTCATTTGCGTGAGACAGCTAGAAGCCTGGCAGTCCTTCAAGTCTTGAGGGCCGCTGAGCAGTCCTCTGTAGAGCAATCCAGGCTATCTGGTCAAGGGCAGCAAACAGCAGATCAGGTTACCAACAGTCAGCCAGATGACAGAGTCCAACAGTCCCCAGCTCAAGAGATATATATCCCAGGAGCGTGGCGAAGTAGGGCATGAAGGAACCTCAACTCACAGCTCCACAGTCCACGATTAGGTGTCCCGCAGGTAGTGTTGCTTGGAGGTCGAGGCACAGGACAAACAAAGCAGCTGTTTGTTCCGAAGACCCGAAAGCAAGAGAGAGAGAGAGAGAGAGAGAGAGAGAGAGAGAGAGAGACTCGCTGAGCCCTTCCTATCTCTGCCCTTCAGTTCATCCCGTGTATTCATTGGTTGTGCCGTCACAACAGACCCGCCAATCTTCTGTGGCCATGTTGGCATAACAAACCTTCCCATCACAATTGGTCAAGATGACACTGACTTAATCTTCACAACTTGATGAACTAATGAGTGAAGAGGCCTAATACATAAAATTCATTTAGGAGTGAAAGTGGGATTCCTGAATAAACTAATATGAAACAACTTATACCAGCATAGCTGTCTTAAATTAGTGCTGGAAAGTATTGAAGCAGCTTTTAGCAGTACCACTAGAACAGAAAACTAGTTGAGGTGACTATGCTATTGGAAGAAAGTTTCACTTCCTAATGATTGCTGAGAAACAATGCACATTTTCTCACAGTAGGCTGTGATTTTTATGTTAGGCTCTAGTTATAATATTCAGAAGTCATGAAATGATCTGTGGTGAGATTATTCACAAAACGGATGTAACTCAAAAGGTACATTGTTATCTTAAACCTCCTATAGCTTAGTTACTGCTGGCATCCAGACCTGCGTTTCGGCCAGGATAGCAAATTCTCTTCCTGCTGGAAATGACCAGGACTGGAGATAAGTTTTTATTAGTTGTACAGTATCAGCTGGTGACCAACACAATCTTAAGTTTGCAATACACTTGCCTTGGCTGGTGCTATCTTTTTACAATGAAGCAACAGCCTGGCAGAAACATATGAAACCATTGATAAAACCTTCAACTTCTTCAAAGAAAAAAATTTATACTCCAGCAAATTTGAAAACCTAGATGAATTGTACAAATGTCTAGAAAAATATCGTCTACACAAATTAACACACACTGATGCAGAAAAATTTAGCAGATTAATAAAACTAGAAATTGACCAAGTCATTAAAAACTTCCAACCCAAAAAATCAAGGACCAGTTGAATTTACTGGAATATTTTACTGAGCATTAGAAAAGAGTTGACATGAATGCTACTCAATTTATTCCAGAATATAGAAAATGAAAATGAACTTCCAAGATAATTTTATGAAGGGATGATAAACCTGATACCAAAAACAGGCAACAACTATACCAAGATAGATAAGTGAAAAACCAACAGCGAATATCATGCTCATGGAAAAAAAAAACTAGAGACATTTTTCCTGAAATGGGGGAGCAGGCAAGCATAACCCTTCTTATACATTCTTATACAACATTGTATTAGGAGGCTTAGCTAAAGCCATCAGACAGCAACAAAAATCAAGGGAATTGTAGTTAAATAATCTGTTGTCAATTTGAGACTTAAGAGTGAAGGAGTGGAGTTTAGTCTGTCAATCAGATTGCATCTAAATGATCTCATTTGGAAGTGATGAGGCAGTGGTTCTCAACCTTCTTAATGTCACAATTTAATACAGTTCTTCATGTTGTGGTAACCCTAATTGAAAAACTATTTTCATTGCCAATTCATAACTGTAACTTTGCTATGAATCATAATGTAAATATCTGATATGCAACCAATTAATTGCCAATTCATAACTGTAATTATGCTATGAATCATAATGTAAATATCTGACATGCAGCCTGTATATTCATTGCTATAAATTGAACATAATTGAAGCATAGTGATTAATCACAAATATAATATAGAATTATATATTGTGCATTATTTATTTCTAATTACAAATAAATGAAATTTTGTCTTGAAGCATAGTGTAGCATGGATAACAGTCTTCACACTGGGTACTTTTATGTGGGCATGTCTATATGTGGGCAGATCTGCCTGGAGATGGGTAGAAGAGCAGTGTATCAGCTCCTAAGATCATGGGAAATATGTTGCCCCATGGTCTTAGGCAACTACTGTGAAGGGTCATTTGATCCCCCCAAAGGGTCGTAACCCACAGGTTGAGAGCCACTGCACTAAGGAGATAAATAGCTCACTGAAGGAAGGAAACAGACACACTCCTTGTGAGGCATTCCTGTTGAGAAAACACATGGAGCTATGCTAGAACCCTGGAGGTGAAGGAGCTAAGTGGAGATCCTTGCCAGTGCTGAGATGCATCCACTGCCACTGGATCCATAAGACTTTCCATCCACTGGCCTGTAATCTTCTTGTATTCATCATTATTGCATGTGTTTCGTGAGTCTGAAGAGGAATTTATGGATTGGCTTCATACGTATGGGTTAATATCAAACTTATGGACTTGATCTGGACTAGGTTGGGATATTTTCTCAATATTAAATTTATCTTGAATATAAAACTCTGTCTTATACACATATGTGTCTCCCTGGATTTGTTTCTCTAGTTTATCTGGACTAACACAGGGATATAAAGCAAATAAGTGAAACTTTCACTATTTGCAGAATATATATATATACAAAACTCGAAAGTCTCCACATAAAGCCTGCTAGAAACAATTGCAGGATTCTGCAAAGTAGTAGCATATAAAACTAACAACCAGAAATCAATTATATTTCTGTATCTCAGTGAAAAAAGCTACAAAAAAGATATTAAGAAAACAATACCAAGCTCTTCCTTCTTAGAACTGGGCAGAATCCCAACCACTAGAGAATTCTAGAGAAGAATCTCATTTATTATGTGCAAATATATGAAAACAGGATTGCATTGCATTTCATTGTGTGGACTTGTGGCAGCCATTTTGTCAGTCTTTTCTTGTTAGGCCAGATTCAGAAGAGAATGTAGAACAAGGGATATCATTGACATTGTCAGATGGATCTTTGTACAAAGCAGAGAACATCAGAAAGTTGCTTGTGTTTCATTCATAATGCCAAGGCATTTGTTTTGTGGACCATAATAAACCTTGGATAAGCTTGAGAAGAATATGAAGTCCAGAACACTTGCCTAATCAGAATTATCTCCTATGCTCCCCATCTTTACTGTCCCTTCTCTACATAGTTCCCAAAGCGATCTTTCTCATCCCAAAATGATTTGGTCACAGTCATGTGCAAAACTTCTATTACTTAAAGAACTAGGAAAGAGCTATTCGAACCTAGGAGATGCTGGTTAAAAAATGAGTCCCAGTTAAAGACATGGACTGGAGTGCTGTGCTGTCATAAAGACTAGTTAATGAACTCAATGGTACCTTTGGCCTCAGGAAGTATTGCCATACATAAATGTGTTCTCAATCTCTACCTGTAATGCTTCTTATATGTGACAACTAGCATCTAATCTAATATGCCCATGCTCCTACTGGAACTTACCAAAATGATAAAACACAAAGCAAAACAAAAATACCTCTTAAATGACAAATCTGCAACTGTGTGAAAAAGTTGTACATGTAAATTCAAACAAAAAAACATTTGCCATGAGAACGATTTTTTTACATATACAAGTTCAGTGCTAGTATGTTCATCATGTTGAGCAACTGTCACCACTTTGTCTTTCCAAACTTTTTCTTCACTTAGAGCAAACAGTAGCGCAGATCACTCTAAGCAATGATTTCATCTCTGTGTATCTGCCCTCTCCCTTGTCCTCCGTGCCCCCAGGGTACGGAACTATTTCACAATTCACTTATATATCTTTAGTTTTACATTTGTTGTTATGTGACATCAAGTTCAATCTGGTCCATATGCCAAATAGAATGAAATGCTGTCTGGTCCTGTACCATTCTCACAATTTTTCTTTTGCCTGAGCAATTGCAGACACTGGGTTGAACCATCCCCTCATGACCCTTTCTCTCTTCTGCTGCACCTCTACCAAGCTTGATATCCCTCTGCAGTTTATATTTAGGCAAGTATAAAGGCCCTGTTAATTAACTCACTAAGTTCGTCATGACCAAAAAAAAGAAGGGCTTCCCTTAATGGCAGTGAGTGATGAGTGCTTTCTTTTTTATTAGGTTGATTGTTAATCAAATATTTCATTGAAATGACAATTCTTGCTTACATAAAGTTCTTGACTGTCACAGGAGCAAATGAAGGGTGAAGGAAGAGAGTGGAGTACATCCTGCCACACCACGCCCCGAAGATTATACTCCTATTCAGAGCAGCCAATGCATAGAGAAGACCATAGAGCCAGTCCCACTATGAAACACAATGAAAAAAATAATTGCAACTTATAAATTATCAAGGGTTCCTGAGGAAGGGAGTGTGGGGGAGAGAGAGGGAAATGAAAAGCTGACACGAAAGGTTCAAGTATAAAGAAAATGTTTTGAAAATGATGATGGCAATGAATGCACAAATGTGCTTGACAAAATGAATTTATGTATGGATTGTGATAAGAGTTTATGAACCACCAATAAGATGATTTTTTAAAAAAGGAAGAAAACAATACCCTTCGCAATAACTGCACAAAAGATGAAATACTTAGGAGTAAACCTAACCAAAGAAACAAAATATCTATGCAGAGAAAACTAGAGAATTATACTATAAGAAAGCAAAAGAGACCTACATAAATGGAAGAATAGTCCTTGTTCATTGACAGGCAGACTTAATATTCTAAAAGTGTCAATGCTACCTAAAGCAATCTACAATGCAATTCCAATCCAAGTTCCAAATACATTCTTTAAAGAAATGGAAAAATTAATTACCAAGTTCAAATGAAGAAGGAAACTACCTAGGATAAGCAAGAAATTTCTTAAAAGGAACTACTTAGGAGGTCTCTCACTACTGATATAAACTATCTACTGCACAGGCACAGTAGTCAAAACAGCCTGGTACTGCTACAATAAGAGATACATTAACTTATGGAACAGAACAGAAAACCCAGGAGTAAATTCATCTAGCTACATACAGGCAACTGATCTTTCACAAAGATCCCCAAACTATCACATGGGATGAGAAACTCTCTTCAACAAGTAGTGTTGGGTAAATTGTACTTCAATATGCAGAAGAATGAAACAAGGTTCATATCTTTTCTCATGCACAAAAACAAACTCAACATGAATTAAAGACTTAAATATAAACTCCAGAGCTACTAAAATCATCAAAGAAAAAATTGGAACAAACTTAAGGGCCCTATTTCAGAGCACACGGAGACTACCAAGTATAATAAAAGAAGCACACATAGAAGACAAAATAGATAAGTGGGGCATGATGAAAATAAATCACCTTTGAATAGAAAAATATTTCATTAAAGGATAAAACAAGAGCTCATAGATTGTTAAAAAGAATTTTACCAATGGCACTACAGACAAAGATCCAATTAACAAAATCTATAGAATTCTATAACAGCTCAATAAAAAACTAACAAATATCCTCAAGAATGTATATTTCCGTCATCGTTTTCAAAGCATTTTCTTTCTACTTGGGCCCTTGGTACCAACTCCTCATTTTCCCCTCCCTTTCCCTCCCTCATGAACCTTTGATAATTTACAAATTATTATATTTTCATGATTGTTTGACTCTTCTTGATGTTCCCGAGCTATTGAACTATATGGGATTTGGTCCCAATAAAATGGTTTAAAAGTAAAATAAAATTTGAATAATTCTTTAAAAAGAAGTGGGAAGATGACATCAACAGACAGTTCATCAAAAATGGTACTCAAATAGCTACCAAGCACATGGAAAAATGCTTAAAATCTTTACCCTCCAGTAGATATAAATTAAAATTGTAATGATATACCACCTCACATCCACAATCAGCCCGATTAATCCAATAAGCAATGGCTAATACAGTCATTTGGGTTTAAAAACCCAGGAAACAAATGCTGGATAATATATTGAGAGAAATGAACTTTTATACATATAACCAATTGGAAAGAAATTTGATGTTACCTAAAATAACTGAGAATTGAAATCCTGAGTTTCTGCTATATTTTTTAAAACATTATATTGAGGGCTTATACAGCTCTTATCACAATTCATACATATATCCACTGTGTCAAGCACATTTGTGCATTTGTTTCCATCATCATCATTTACAAAATATTTTCTTTCTATGTGAGCCCTTGATATCAGCTACTCATTCCCCCCTTCCCTCCTCCTCTCCCTCCTTCATGAACCCTTAATAATGTATAAATTATTGTTGTTTTTCATGTCTTACACTAATCAATATCTTTCTTCACCCACTTTTCTGTCATCCATCCCCCTGGGAAGGGGGTTTATGTACATCATTTTAATTTTCTCCCATACCCTTCCCTCAACCCTCCTGGTATCTTCTCAGTATTGGTCCTGAGGAGTTTATCTGTCCTGGATTCCCTGTGTTTTCAGCTCTTATCTGTACTTATGTACATGCTCTGGTCTAATTATATTTTAAGGTAGAATTGAGGTCATGATAGTAAGGGGGAGGAAACATTAAAGAACTAGAGGGAAGTTAAAGGTTTCATGGGTGCTATACTGCAGCCTGATTGGGTCATCTTTCCACAGCAACCCTTCTATAAAAGGTTGTGCAATTGCCTACAGATGGGCTTTGGGTCTCCACTCTGCACTCCCCCTCATTTTCAATGATATGACTTTTTGTTCTGGTTCTTTGATGCCTGATGCCTATCCTATCAACACTTCATGAGCACACAAGCTGGTGTACTTCTTCCATGTGGACTTTGTTGCTTCTGAGTTGGCTTCTTGTTTACCTTTAAGACATCAGACACTATTTCTTTTGATAGCCAGACACCATCAGCTTCCTTCACCACATTTGCTTATGGACCTGTTTTGTCTTCAGTGATCATGTTGGGAAGGTGAGCATCTATGTACATATATTTATAGGTTTAGTAATAAGACAGCAGATGGACATTGGGCTTCTACTCAAATATTCCCTCATTGGAAAAGCACTTTGTTCTATTAACCAGGCATTCCATGATGCTCACCTTCCTGATACAATCGCTGAAGACAAAGTGCATAAGCACTACTTATTCTTCTTATTTTAATTTTAAAGTAATATTTCTTATTCAGCTGTGGCTTTGATAGTTATATAATGGCTTTGTTTCTCATGATGGATTTTACTTTAAAGCTCATTTTATTAGAAATTAATAGTGCTGACATGTGAGAAGGTAGCCCCACCAAATGGAAAAAAAAGTTCCAGTAGACAGAGCTTTCATGGTACACATTTTTCCCATGAGGCAAGCCTTGAGCGACCCACTCTGAGTAAGTGCATCCAGTGTCTCTCCTGGGAAGGTTCTCTCTAGTCCACAGTGCATTTGCATTCATCCCTGGAAGTTCTGAAAAGTTTAAATAACAGTGTGCGACTGAAATGGCAGATGGAGGACCAATTTTACCACCATGATAGTGCACCTGCTAATGCACCATGCCAGTGACTCAATTTTTGGCAAAAAGCATCATGCCTCTCTTATCCCACACACCTTACTCACCTGATCTCACTCCGTGTAACTTCTTTTAGTTCCCACAAATGCAGAGAGACATGAAAGGACAGCGATTGGATTAAATAGAAAAGGTGAAGAAAAAAAAAAAGCAAAAACAAGGGAGGTGTTGTCAGTCATCCAGGTGAGTTTGCAAAGGTTTCCAAGAATGGAATTGCAAATTTTACAAATGTGTAAAGTGTAATCGAGAGTACTTTAAAGGTGATAAGGTTGTGTGTGTGTGTATACCTAGCTTTGAAAAAAATCTGGTTGGGTGGAATATCCCCTCATATATTAATCTTATAGGCTAGAATCTGCCCTGGTAAATGAATGATCCTGAAAAATTTACCATAACACCAACTCCAAAGGTCAATGTAAACAGAAGTCAGTCATTGAAGAATTCAATCTGTACAAATTAGCAACTTATGGGTTTTGCTTAGAAATTGGGCTATACTTGCATAATCTCCTTTTCTCAATAATATGTTAAATTCTATGCCAGAGAATAAACTAATTTTACCATCAATGGAATTGCCTTATGCTCCAGGGAGGATAATTGAATATGTTCTTTGATTCAGAGTCCTATATAGATAAGTGAGTGGATTCTAGGGTTCCATTAAATTCTAGACCCAATCCAAGAATATTTAGCTATTGATATTTGCCTTCATGAAGAGGTCACTGAAGATATGGTGTGGTGAAGTAAGCAGATGGAGCCAGGCTATCAAAAAGGATAGAGTCTAGGTTCCTAAAGGCTTGTCTTAAAACAAGTAGCTATCTAACTGAGGTATCACCTAAATTCACATAGAAGAAGTACACAAACTGGTGTGATCCAATGATGTAAAACCAAAATTATGAACATTCAATTTGTAGAAGACTTTGGATGACAGTGGGGGCCCAAAATCCAATTGCAGAACACTTGCTTGGATTAAGCCTCTGATCTCCTTCTACATAAGTCAAGGGATGAGAATAGCCTGGCTATCAGTCAGAGATTATTATGAACTTGATTGTGATGGGTACAATGTTATACGTGGTCACTTAATCTCCCTCTCAGCCTATCCTCTATTTATTAAGTATTTCTTGTTTCTTTTTTTTCTTTTTCTCTGCCTTGTTTTTTGCTTGACAGAAGTTTTCTTGCTGGCTTATTTTAGTATTACTAGTATTCTATTCTTTCTTCCTTAAAATAAAGAACAAAAGAAAACAAAAAGTTTTCATTATTTATTTATTCATTTTAGTGTGTATTCCTGTTTATGAAGCACAGAATGTGAATATATAGAGAGATGATAATTAGTATAACAGCTTATTGGGAATAGGATGGAGAAAGGTGAGGGAATTGGGGAGAAATAGTGAATATCGGAGGGTAGAGGATGCACTACAACTGATTGTGGTGATGTATATACCGCTTTTTTAAAATGCAACTGAGCTATGAAAATGTATATATGAGTTCTATCTCAATAAACAATTGGGGGGGAAGAAACCCAAAATCTTCACAACTGGTCCAATGGGGAATATGATCAATGGAGCAAAGGCAGAATTTGTCAAAGATTTTGTCTTGCTTGACTCCACAATCAATGTTCATGGAAGCAGCAGTCAATAGATCAAAAGACTTCTTATATTGAATAAGTCTATTCTATAAGATTTCTTTATAAAACTGAAAATCAAGGACGTTACTTTGAGGATTAAGGTACATCTTACCCAAGCCATAGTAATTTTAATTACTATACCTCACATGCATGTAAAGTTGGATATGGAATAAGGAAGACCAAAACAGAATCGATATATTAGTATTATGGTATTGGAGAAGAATATTGAAAGTACTATGGGCTGCCAAAAGAACAAATCAGTCTTTCTTAGAAGAAGTATGGTCAGAGTACTACTGAGAAGCAAAAATGGTGAGGCTTTATTTTACATACTTTAGACATTTTTTCAGGAGAGATCAGTCTCTGTAGAAATACATCATGTTTGGGAATGTAGAAGGGTAGCTAAATACAAAGGCCCTCGCTCAAGGAGATGGATTGACATAGTAGCTATGACTGGGCTCAAGTATAAGAACAATTTTGAGGACTGAGCAGGACCTGTGCTGTTTAATTCTCTTGAGCATAGTCACTATGGGTCAGAACCAACTTGATACCCATAACAACACCTAATAAAAATACCCCCAGGAAAACTAAATGTCTTGTCCTCTGTAAACATGGGAAGTCTCATTCTCCAGTAGTAATATGGGTAGTCAAAGTATATTCCACCTTAATCTTACTTCCTTAATATAGCAGATAATACACTTATAAATGCGCCTAAGATCATAGATGTAGGACAGGTTGTAGAACCTAAGATTTACATCACAAAATGGAGGACTGTGGCTAGCGGGCCATATTAGCTAATTAATTACATCACAGTAAATGCTAGTTTCTTATGGTCATTTAACTCAATTTCTCAGGCCATTCTCTTCCAAACCATAAGCTAATGGTCGCAATCTGTCAATTGATTTAGTATTAGGAATAAAATTCATATTTATGTCTTATATTCATATTTGCTTATACATCAAGTACCAGGTATCACAGCAAGCTGTCAATAGAACAGACATTTTTACAGATAAGAGAGTGGGAGGATACCTTATATGTTTTCATATTTTTTAAAACCCTCTTAAATATGGAAAACTATTGGGAGTGTTTGCAGGGTTTTTCAAAGCCATCTAACTTCTTGTGGGTTGTCTGCAAATTTGTTTGAGACTGCTATTTTTTTACACAATGGGTACTTTAGTTACACTGAAGCTAACAAAATAGTCTAAACTTAGATGCTGACAATCTAATCAGCTTTAGTAATCAGTTTTTAAAAAACAGCTATTTAGAAACATATTTTCTAAAGTAATATCTTTTTATTTTTAAAGTAATATCTTATAAAGCTAAGTGGATCAAAGAAATGATTACTTCACTCTAGAATCATACAAGAAAAAACATTCATGAAAAATTGACCAAAATGAAATGATCATTTCATCTTGCCAGCACATGGGAGACTAAGAACCATGCCCTACTCATTTTGCATGCTTCATAACACCAAACACAAACTCATGGACATGTTATCATTGAATGGATTTTTTTAAAAAAAGAATTTTTTTATTTTTATAAATCAAACAAGAGTTGGAAATCTCTGCTTCCTTCCAGAAGGATTTACTTCAGAACACAGCACTAAAGTTATGGCTCAGGGAAAGGTGTGCTTCTTATAAGGGCACACAGGAGTAAACCAACAGGAAAGAAGAGACAGTGGAACACATTCTGGCCCACTAATCCCCAAGGACAATATTCTTGCTCATAGCAGCCAATGTACAGAGAGAACCATAGGGCCAGTCCCACCTCACTGACCCATAGTACCACGGGAACAACACTGGAAGCCGGGTGGGAAATGTGCCTGATTTGACCCCACCACACTGGGGCAAAATGCTAAGGCCATGCAACAAAGGAGCAAGGAGAACAAAGGAATGAAGTCTTCTGGGAATACCAAAACTAGACTTTGGGGCTAAGGTATGGCACCCCAACAGATTCAACCAGAAACCAATCCTAAAGGTCTACAAGCAGACATGGAACTAATTATAGGCACTTTTTTTGTCATTGGACTTTTTTGCAAGGAGGTAGTAGTGGTGGTGATATTGTTCTTTCTTTTGTTGGTGTGTGTTTTTTTTGTGCCCATTATTGTCTCTGTATGTCTATCTAGATAAAATAGGCAGGATGAACAATCTGGAGGAGAAAACAACAGGACAACAGGACTGACAGCTCTGGAGGTAGGGTGGGGACATGGAAGATGGGGAGGCAGGGGAGAGGAAGTGGATGTTAACAAACCAAGGACAGGGGAACAGCAAGTGTTCTAAAATTGATAGCAAGGAGGGTGTAGGAAGCATGGTAGGGCTTGATCAAGAGCACATAAATGAGAGGACTTACTAAAACCTGAATGAAGATGGAACATCATAGTGGGGCAAGGGGAAAGTAAAAGGAAATAGAGGAAAGAACTAGGAGACAAAAGGCATTTATACATGTCTAAATGCATGCATGCACATGGGTAAATATATCTATATTCAATAATATGGAAATATATCTATGTACATATATTTATATGTTAAGTATTAAGGTAACAGATGAACATTGGGTCTCACTCAAGTACTCCCTTAATAAAAGAACACTCTTTTCCTAATAACTTGGCATTCTGTGATGCTCAGCTTCCTGACATGATTGCTGAAGACAAAATGTGTGCATAAGGAAATGGGGTAAAGAAAGTTGATGGTGCCTGACTATCAAAATATATAGCATCTGGGATCTGAAAGGCTAGAAGATAAAGAAGCCACCATCTAATCAAAAAAGCAACAAAGTCCACATGGAAGAAGCACACTAGCCTGTGTGATCCATAGGATCAGGTATCAGGCATCAAAGATCCAGAACAAAAAAATCATATCAAAGTGAATGAAGGGAAGTGTAGAGCAGAGACCCAAAGCCCATGAATAAACACTTGGACATCCCCTTGTAAAAGGATCACAAGTGATGAGACACTCAGAGTGCAGTATAGCACTGATGAAACACAACTTTCCTCTAGCTCTTTAATGTTTCCTCCCTACTATGATCATGACCCCAATTCTATCTTACAAATCTGGCTAGATCAGAGCATGTACATTGGTACAGATGAAAACTGGAAACAGGGAATTCAGGACAGATAAATCCCTCAGGACCAATAATGACTGTAGCAATATCATAAGGGGAAAGGGAAGGTGTTGGGAAAAAGGGGGAACTGATCACAATGATGTACATATCACCATCTTGCAACAGAAAAGTGGATGAAGGGAGACATCAGTCATAATAAGACATGAAAAAATAATAATTTATAAATTATCAAGGGTTCATGAGGGAGGGAGGGTGAGAGAGGGAGAGAGGGGAAAAATAGGAAACATACCAAGGGTTCAAGCAGAATGAAAATGTTTTGAAAATTATGATGGCGACACATGTACAAATGTGTTTGACACAATGTAGCAATGTATGAATTGTGAGAAGAGCTGTACGAGCCCCCAATAAAATTATTTTTTGGAAAAAGTGTTGGAAGTCATAAAGAGTCAAACAAGAGAGGAGCCTTAATATAATTTAAAGAACACATTCTTTCAAATTAGAAAGAAACACCCTGAATCCCAGCTACACAACTTTGTGATTATGGTCTTGGACATATTGTGAATCTTAGTTTCTTTACATGTAAAATGAAGATATTGCTATTGTGAGAATTAAGTTAGAGAACATGTATAAGCAACTTTATACATTTCCAGAATTGATAAATGTTAGTTAATATTACTATTTTTTAAGCATAGCAGAATAGCTACTTGACAGATGCAGGATAGTAAAAATCATATGGCTAAGATTTATTGAGCACTTGTGTGCTAGGAAATGTGCTAAGTGGTTTCTGAACCTTATATCATTGATTTACTTTTTTACAGAAACCCACCAGGTAAATATATTTACTTACATTTTACAGATAAAGCAATCTAAGCTAATAGATGTTAAGTAATTTGTCCAAATTTACACAGCTGGTGAGTATCACTTATTCTAGCTTTGTTTTTATAGAAGGCATTAGTCAGTCTGAAAATTGAAAAGAGCTTCCCAATGACATTGTACATAAATTCAAAATGAAGATTAAAATTTATAGCTTCTATTTGTGCCTGAGTTTTTGTTTTACTATTTGCATAATAAGGATTAATATAGCACCTATAATAAATAATTAGGAATGGGTTATGTGTTGGGCTTCTGTGTTAGTGTGGGTAGACTGGAGAAACGAATTCATAAACACTCTCTTGTGTATAAGAGCTTTATATACAAGAGCAACTGTACATCAAGAAAACATCCCAGCCCAGTTCAGTTCAAGGTCATAAGTCTGATACTAACCCATATTTCTGATACCAATCCATCCGTCTTCCTCAGACTCATGAAGCACATGCAATAACACCAAGACAATCACAGACCAGTGGGTGCAGAATCCTGTGCATCCAGTAATGGATGTCAAACTTGGACATTGAAAAAGGCCATGAAAGAATAGATGTATTTGATTTGTTGTGCTGAAGAAGAATCTTGAAAGTACCATGGACTGCTAAAAGGACAAACTGGTCTATATTGGAAGAAGTAAATTTAGAGTGCTACTTTGAAGAAAGGATGGTATGATGGTTAGAGTGTGCTTTGGTTTGTTTTTGTTTTTGCAAGCATGACATCTATAAAAAGATATGGGTGAAATTTCACCTGTTGATCAGGTAGCAGCTTGATGACCTCATTTAGAGTTGCCACTAAGATAGATGACTCTCTAGTGATGGGTCAGTCTCTCTCTATTTTACCTTCCTGCTGGCAAGTCACTTGCAGACCTGCACTGCCCCTGTAATACTTCCACCACGATTTGATCCTTAGGACTTTTCACCCACTGGACTGTGATCTTCCTGCATTTTTCATCAATACTTGAGGCTGTGTGAGTCTGAAGAGGAATTCATGGACTAGTATCATATTCATGGCCTTTCTCTGAACTGCACTGGGATGTTTTCCTGATATATAACTACTTCTTGATATAGACTTTCTCTTATACATATATGAGTATCTCTGGAATTGTATGTCTAGTCATCCCAGCCTAATATATTATGTATGGTGCCTTTTGAGTGGGACACTAGATAAACAAATAATGAATATAGAGAGTGGCTGCTTGTCTGACTTCTGCCTTATTGTACTTTTTCTTCTTCTTTGGATATCAGAGACCAGATAGGCCCATATTGTTTAATTGGTTGTTTTCTGGAAAGAAAAAAGTTTGATTCTTTTCTTTGATTGTTGTATTTGGTTATTCCTGTCTGAGATGGTGAAAATGAATGCAATTAATGTAAAGTTTGAGCTCATGCAGCAACATGACACCTTGAACTTCTCCTCTGAGCTCATGATCCTTAGTCAAAATGACTGAAAGAAGGTCAATATGGCTGACACAAGTCCTGGCTCTAGCTTGGTGCAGTCAAAGGATTAGGCCATATTGAATATGAATGGATAATTTACATATGAAAGGATGTGAATTTGGCTGTTTAAGGATATACTTAGGAAAAAAAATTAAAGGTTATATTTAGGATCTGGCTCTCCTAGGATTATACTGATCTTTTCTACAAACTATTAGTGGTATAATGTGTGATAGAAATGATTATTAGGAAGTATGAAAATAGAGTTTATAAACCCAGTACCATTAATATTAAATTGGATCTTTAAATGGGTATGGGATATGCCTGCAAAGAAGACACTGGAAAAATAAGCACCACCCAGTGCCTCTGGACATTTACATTTGAAAACACTTGCTGAGAGAGCCGTTGACAGACTGTAACAAGAAAAAAGGTGTTTTGAACCTGAAAGTGGAAAAAGCTTTGGAAGCCATGAAGACATTCTCATTTTTAGAACTCAAAGTTAAAGATAGTCTGTGGACACTGTGAAAAGCTCATTAGGTGACAACCTAGATCCACTTGTCGAGTGGAAGCTGGAAAACAGCATCAATGGAGAGATGGGTTGAGTCTGGCCATTGAGACCCATAGAGCTAGTTCACTGACACTAGAGAAGAGATGAGAGTGGGTTGAGTGGTCGGAAGATGATAGAGTTGTGCAGAACTAGAACCTATGGCATGACCTAGTACAAGGCTGCTAGGGGTGCTAAGAATTTGTGACGGGGCCCATGGTCGAAAGGTGAGGCTTGGTGAGACTAAGTGAGGCAGCCCACATTGGGTTAACCAGAATCTCATCAGAATCTCACCAGAGAATATTGTTGAGCCTGTGAATTGGTGCACTTTGCTGCTGACTTTATGAGCAACATATCCTGATTTGATTTTGCTTATTGATGCAAACTCACAAGGTTCCAACTGGAATGATGTTTCTACACATCAAAGAGCATGTCTGTCTCCACAAAGCTCTGGATTGATATACCAGTAAGTGGACAGTATGGAAATTGGATACCCAAATTGGGAGGATAAAGTCATGAAGTAGTTGGCTTACAAACTGTGTTAGTCTGGATCGACTAGAAAAACAAATTAATAGACACTCATGTATATAAGAAAGTGCTTTATGTAAAAGAATATTTTGAGAAAATAAATATATTGAGAAAACATCCCAGCCCTTTCTAGATCGAGTCCCTAAGTCCGATATTAGCCCACATGTCGGATACCAATCTGTAAGTTCCTCTTCAGACTCATGCCACACAAGCAATGATGGTGAATGCAGGAAAATTACAGACCAGAGGGTGAGAAGTCTTGTGGCTCCAGTGGCAGTGGAAACATCTTAGTGCTGGCATGGCTCCTACAGTTCCAGGACTCTGACTCTATTAGTGTAGTTCCATTTGCCTTGCAATCAGATATGTCTCACAGGGAGTGTCCCACCTCCAGGAAAGAAGGCAGGAGTTCCCAGCATCTTCAGTAGAAGGTCATGCCACACAGAGGCACCATTGGCTATGGCCTGATTAACAGGCTAGACTCCATGCCTTACCTCAAATTGGCAGGAGACTATGTAACTGTCAAACAAAATTTCATGGGTTGGTAATATGTTTATACATTTATGGGAATATGGTGTAGGTGTTCACATAACTTTGGTAAGCACAGTTTATTTTTGTCTTGTAACTTATAGAGTATTATGTTTAAATGATGCTGGTGCATTTTAAGTTGTATGCATTTTGATTCAGGGACAAATATGATTTTATTTTTGTCCTTTTAAAAAAATTACATATAGCTAAAGTTGGCAGTTGGTGGATTGTGATAGTTACATTTTTGGTGCCAACATGGCACCTGTAAACAGAAATGGGCAGAGTGTAATCTGTAAATCAGGTCACAACTTAAAATTTCATTTGGAGGTGTCACTGAGGTAAATGACTCTCTGGAGGATGGCCACTGTCTCTCTTTGTTTCACCTTCCTTCTAGCAAGTCACTCAGAGAGTTACACTAGTCCTGTGACGCATCTACTGCCATTTGATCCACAAGACTTTGTCTGCAGTTTGCATAATTTCTTGTGGTTCTTTGAGTCTGAAGAGGTATTTGTGGGCTGGTATTGCACTTATGGATTAGTATCGTATTTATGGACTCGATCTGGGCTGGGATGTTTTCCTGGTATAAAACTACTTCTTGATATAAAGCTTTCTCTTACACATATATGAGTGTCTCTGGATTTGTTTCTCTAGTCAACCCTGCCTAACATAGAAGAAGGCATCATCTTACATACATTGGACATATTGTTAGGAGAAACAAGTCCTTAGAGAAGAACATTTTGCTTGGATGAGTAGCAGGATGGTGAAAAAGGAGAAGACTTTCAGTGAGATGGATGGACACAGTGGCTGCATCAATGAACTCAGGCATAGGGACAATGGTGAAGAGGCACAGGACCATGAAGTGTTTCCTTCTGTTGGATATAGGCTTTCAATGAGTCGGAGCTGACTTGATGGCACCTAACAGCAACAACACAAATGGCTAAAGCACATTGCTAACCAGGTTGGAACCTCCCGAGAAGTCCCTTAGAAGAAAGACTTAATGATATACTTCTGAAAGGTCACATCCATGAAAATCTTAGGAAGAAAAGGTTTGCTCTACAATAGATGGGGTTTCCAAGAATAGGAATTAATTAAATGATAAGCTGGTTAAGGGAAAGTACCAGAATATGCTCTTGTAAACACAGTACATTTATTTCCATAATTAATACTCTGAGAAAAGATAATAATATAGGGCTGAGCCCCGGTGGCGTAGTGGTTGAGTGCAGGACTGCCGCCCCCTGACTTGGCGGTTCAAATCCAGCAGCAGCAAGGCTGGGTAGCTTCCACGACCACCAGAGGGCAGTTATGCCCCCCCAAAAGATAAATAAATAAATAAATATATATATATATATATATAAAACTCAACTGTAGTCATAGATTTTGTTTAGGCCATAGAACTGTATTGTTCAATGCAGTATCAATGTGACTGTTGTGCGCTTTGTTATACGGCTAGTCCAAATTGAGGTGTTCTATAGGAGATGGATTGATGGAGCATCTTCACCAAGGGATGTTGTCTGTTGTCTGTTAAGTTAGAGATTCTTCCTGAACTGTTCAGCTTCAAGGACTAGCAGACCAAGAATTAGGAAGACAAATGAGAAAATTATAGGCAGGCTGGTGGATGTCAGTAGATCAGGACTGTGGTTGACAGATCAAATACAAAGTTGGCAGGCTCTGATAAATCCAAGGGTTGACAAGCAATATGACAGGCTGTTGATCGCTACCAGGGTCAGCTGGCTATTGGCTCAAGAACTAGAGACTGATGTGAAAGATGCAGGATCCAGAAGATTAAGGAGAGAACTTCACAGTGCCTACTTAAATATCAAGTAGGCTACATACCTGAGGAAATATCAAAACTATGATCCAAGTACATGCTTTGGTCACAGCAGGTCCTATGATGGAGCTGATTATATTATGATAGATCATATACTGAGGGAGGGCTCAATGGCCAAACCAGTGAGAATTCTAGTTCAGGCAAGTTGACATGAACTATAACTAACACAGTCTGTAACACTAAAGATAATAGGGTCTGTGCCTATTTGATAAAGTACTATATTTGATAAAGTTGTTTTCTTGGGTGTATGGAGTAATAATTCTGAAACCCCTATACATATATACTGGATTAAGCAATTATGTAGATGATGGCACATGGTTGGAGCCAAGTTTGTCACTGTTGGAATGAAAAATTACAGAAAAGCAAGGGTAAGAGGCTATAAAGGATGAGAGTTGGAGACATCTGTATGACTTTATGTTTCCTTAGATATAGAAACAGATTATAGATACAGATAGTTATATGGGAAATGTTTATAGACATGTGGTATATACATGAGTTTGTATATGTACACATATCTCCTTACTCTGTCACCTGAGATGACCTTAAGAAGCAAAGACACCAGCAGCAATAAGCACACCTAGCATACAGATCTTAGATTTTAAATGATTCTCCAATAAAAGAGCTTCTTTTGAAAAAAACAAACTATTTTGTTGGCACATAGTCTGTATTTCATACAATTAAAATAGTTGAATCATATAAAGGAGAGTTGCACAATCATTACTACAACCAACTTTAGAACATTTTCTTCTTTCTTATACTCATTGTTTTTAGCTCTCCACCCCCTCCCCCAACCTCTCCTGCCATATTGCCAAGAACCCAACAGTCCTTTTACTGTCTCTATAGATTAACCAATCTTGAACTTCATATACAGAAAATATCTTTAAAAAACTAGCAACAATAAAAAATAAAACAGAAAAATCTCAATTTAAAGGAAAATATAAAACTAGGACTATGTCAAAATGAGTCAAAAGGGCGATCGAATGATAAGATGTTCAATTTTAACCTAATTCAATTGACCATAATTCACTTACCAATGCACTCTGCATGATAATAAGACTATTTACATTCCTGGTCTATGGTCAGAGGGGATTCACTGGAGGTTAAATCCATGTGCATGTCGTCTTCACATTTTAGAAAGATGAAACAACTTTTAAATGAATCAAATAAGACATTCCATTGTAAGCTACCAGTATCTACCATAACTGAACTTACAATGCTCTGTATCTGATAGCAAGACAATTTATATCTCTCAACTATGGTCAAAGGGGATTCACCAGAGGCTTCATCTATGTTTGGATCTTGAAAATGAGTTTTGGACTTCCACTAATCTCCATAGTCTTTTGTAAACCAGGTGCTCACAATTTAAGCTCTGATACCATCCTCTCTTTCAGATTTGGATTTTAATATTTATAATCCTTGGATTCCACAGACTGGTGGACTTAGCAGACCTCTCACATAGATAGCTGCTTGTTGAAGATAACTCCCTAAGACTCCAGACACTGTCCCATCTGATAACCCAGTACTATCTAGTTTCTTCAACACAATTTGCTAAAGCACCCATATATTCAGTGATCTCTTCATGGGTGTCAGCATCAAGCAGGCCATGTCTTAAGAGCTACCTTTTTTTTAGATTTAGGCTAGAATTAGTGTGATCCCAAAATCCATTCACATTGCTAATATATATAGATATATTCTGCCTTAAAGACATTATTGTCATTTTATATTACAAAACATTATCAATCGTTGCCCTGGAGCACAATGCAAGTCTATTGATATAGTCATTAATTTGACCAATAGTATAGAATTTAAAACACAGTTGACAAAATGAAATTAAAAATACCAGTTATGAACTGCAATACATGCATTGTTGACTTGTATAGATTAAACACATGTGAATGGACACTATTTACACAAACAATGAGTGTTAATGATAAGGCAAAACTTTCAATAATATTCATTGGCAAGACAGCGCCCTGCGCCAGTCCAAACCTTCCCAGCAGCAACCTGGCAGCGACAGTGACAGACAATGGCGGGTCAGTCTCCGGTTAGGCTTCACTGTGGCAAGCCCCAAACCCCCAGCCCCTCAGAACGCAGTGAATCAGTTCCCACTTATCTTACGGTGATCTTCCCGTGATCTCGTAACTGAATTTCCCCTTCAGATACTTTCCCCGGGCTGATCCCGTACTGGTCGCCTTTGGTGCGTGTCACGCCGTCGCCATCTTACCGGAAGTCCCTCCCCCTTTTTTTTTTCTGATACACACCGCGTCATTGACTGACACATTGTTATCTTCAAGCCAGAGTCAAGCATTCCCCACAGGATACATGTATTGTACAGCGAGGGCGGGGCCCGGGTGGGAGCACTAAGCTGTAGGATACACTGATTGTACAGTGGTGGTCGGACTGGTGGGACACTCACTGTAGGTCACACCCAGGACCAAGGAATACAGACTTTACACGGAGCCTGGCTCGGAGCGGCTCAGAAGCACAGAATCAAACCTCTCCCAGCTGGCCCAGGAAAGGCTGCCGTTTTTCTGGCCTGACTGGCCGGGGCCCAAGCATGCAGTCCTCAGGGTGGAGTTGGAGAGCGCTGAGGTTTCCCCTCACTCAGGAGTCTGTGGTGTCTCAGCATCTTGGTCAGCCTCTCGATCTCTTGCTCCTTCTCAGAGCAGCTGAACTGCAGGTGCTGGATCTTGGTGGCCAGTTGTATCTTCATCTGCTTTAGTCTTAAGATCTGTCGTGCTGAACGTGTCTTCACTGAGATCATTATTCCATATATGTCTAATAGCTAATATAGCAATATTCATTGATAGTGGTAGGATCCACACTTATCAGATTAATATGTATCATTATACAGCAAGGAGGGCATTAAAATAGTAAGTATATGGTAGTTCCAGTCACCCCGTTCATCAAGCACCCTCAGGGCAAGATATCTGAACCAAAGTCCTAAGATCACCAATCCTATACCCTGTTTAAGCCTTAAGTCCAAGGACTGCAAGTGAGTTTGAACCCAGTAGAGCCCAGTTCACTTTGTGGGCTTTCCACATCAAGTCAAGTCTTTCTAATGTGGCTTCATAATACTAGTGCATTGCAATATTTTACTTTTTCTTCTCAAACTACCCTTGGAAAATTTCTTTTCAGTTCTTTGAGTTCATCATTTCATCCATTTGCCTCAGCTACCCTAAAATTGAGAAGCCCTGGTGGCACAGATTTTTTTCTAACACCCATTTTGATATTTTCTCCTTTTCACTCTTTTTAATGACCTTTTGCTTCCTACATGTATAATGTTGTTGATATCATCCCATAATTCATTAATTCTTCTGTCATTACTATTCAGTACATCAAATATATTCTTAAAATATTCTCCGAAATCAGACGGCATGGACTCAAGTTTGTATTTCAGCTCTGGTGGACATTTTAAAATTTTTCTTTAGCTTGAACCTGGCCCTACATAAAAGTAATTGATGGTCTGTTCCACAATCACTCCCTGACCTCAGTTAGCATATGAAGTCAATTTTATTGCTGTACATTCCACTTTAGAAAAGCCCATGTGTATGCTTGTCATTTGTGTTGCTGAAAAGGGTGTTTGAGATGACGAAGTCATTGGTCTTTCCAAATTCTATTATGTGACCTCTAGATTTGTTTCTGTCATCATGGCCATATTTTCCAACTACTCTTCTTTTTTTCCCCACCTTTAACATTCCAGCCATTAAAAATTATCAATGCCTGTTGGTTGCACATTTAATCAGTTTCAAGCAGAAGTTGATAAAATCTTCAATGTCCTTACCACTAGCTTTAATAATTGCTGCATAAATTTAACCAGTAATTGCACTGACTCAATTTCCTAGTTTGTAGATAGCTATTATCCCATCACAGACAGCATTGCATCTCAAGATAGATCTTGAAATGTCTTCTTTAATGACAAATACTATGCCATTCTTCTTGAATTTGTCATTCTTGCAATAGAAAACCATATCGCTGTATGATTCAAAATGGCTATTACCAGTCTCAGGCTAGTCTCATTAGATTGCCTTTAGAACGATACCTTTGTGCCATGGACGAAAATCATTTTAAAGTCAAAGCTGTTACCAAAATTTTAGCAAAACTCAAGTGGGCATCTTCCCTAATCATTGAAGGCTTGCAACAAATTTACAGAAAGGTACTTCATAATATGGTTAGATGGATTAAATGTTTTAAGGATGGTCAGGGGAACTTTAAAGACAACGCAAGCCAGGGAAGACTATCAATTTTAATGGATGAAGAAGCTGTGGCTGAAGTCTGCAAACTGGTGGAAGAAGAGTTAGAATTACCATTGATGACATAGTTACTGGATTTGGAATCTCACATGGATTGAAAATTTCAATTCCATGGAAGACCTTGGCCTCAGGAAGTTTTTGTGTTTCCTGAAAAGATGGGAAGGGTCAATCTTTCAATCAGTCTTTTAAGCTATATTGAAGTAAATGAAGAAAATTTTTATGGAATAAATCATAACAGTGACTTCTCAGGGGATCTGTGAGACCAAGGAGATTTGCTCAGGAGGTTACAATGGATGTTTGGGGGTACTCTAAAGGTATAATTTTAATAGATTTTCTCAAAAGAATTTTTTCCAACACAGCAATGAACCTACTCATTCTGCTAGGCTAGCAAAAGTAGGCAAATCTTACCCTGTGCACACTACAGCCCTTATCTTGCCCCTTCAGATTTCTTTTTGTTTAAAAAATTTAGATACAGTTAAAAATGCACAGAATTGAGTCTCATTTGTCTGTCAAAGCTATATTTTAATGTGGTATAAAATCAAAGAGTGCAGAATTCTTTGGCAAAAGATTAGAATGAGGAGAGAAAAAATTAGAATGCAAAAACACTGTCTTCAGAAGAGCACAAACGTAGATGGAAGTGGTGTCAAAAATACCATCACATTTTGATATATTAAAATAAATATTTCTATTACTTTATAGCAATATTTTTTTGACATACTATCATAGAAATCCACTCTGATAAATTATTGATAAATAAGTAAACAGGAGACAAAAGACAACTCTCCACAGTAGAAGAAATCCAAATTGCTGATGTAAATACTTCCCTTTGAGGAATAAATTTTAACTCTCTAACACTTAAGTGTGGTATACACCTAATGGATTTATTCCAAGGTTTACAATATAGAAATGGGAGAGGTGGGAATAGCCTTACTGTGAGAAATATGACAACCACCATTTCAGTCAAATGATCAAGGTTAACATTAATGTTATTAGCTTATGCTATCTCATAGAGTATGTCCCTTGATATAATAAAAAATGGCACTTTAAGATCTATGATCTCTGTGGTACATACATAAGTTTGTGTCAACTTGAATGTATACAAGTGTAGGGGTAGAATCTAACCTCCTTGTGAGTGTGATCTTCTCATAAAGATGATACTGGGAACCTTCCTCTTCTCTCTGCTTCACCTACCTGCTGTCAGTTCATTCAGAGAGTGACCAGAGCCATGCTGAGACTTGCATGAGCCCTAGAGATGCATCCACCACCAGTGAATCCAAAAGACTTTGCATCCACCAGTTTGTGATCTTCCTGCACCATCGCATGTGGCTTCATTAGTCTGAAGAGGGATTGATGGACTAGATTTGGATTTATAGACTTGTGTTGGACTTGTGGACTCAAGTCAGACTGGGCTGGGATATTGTCTTTATATATGAGGACATACCCTCAAAGTTGGATTTTTTAAGCTATATATTTAACATTTTTTGCAAAACAACCTTCCTACCTTCAAAGTGCTCTTTATTACACTGAATGCATCTGTCAAATGTGTGATTCCACTGTTGGACACACTTTTCAAACTTATCTGTTTGGATGCTGACTGCACCTCCCTTGTTTTTTCATTCATTTCTTCTGTGTTACCAAATTGCTGTCCTTTCATATCCCTTTTTGTTTGTGGAAAAAAATTTCACAGAGTGAAGTCAGGTGAGTAAAGTGTGTAGGACAAGAGAGGCAGGCATGCCGGTGTTTGCCCCAAACCGGCACATTGATATGGCTACGTGAGCAGGTGCACTGTTGGGGTGGCAAAACCAGCCCTCCATCTGCCACACAAATCAGCCCTTTTTCTTGCACACTGTTACACAATCTTTTCAGAACCCCTAAGTAGAAAGCCTGATTAATAGAATGAACTCCAAATATACTATGAGTCTACATTTTCATTCATTCAAGAAGTTGACAGACATCCAGAATGAGGTTTGTCAGCAATGGGCATTTCACCTTTTTTGAAAAGAGAAAAAAACCACCACTCAAATACTTTAGTTTTTCCTGTAGCACTGTTCTTATAAGCTGTGTTCAATATCACAAGTTGCATTTTTTCTTTCTTTTTTATTTTATTTTATTTTTATTTTTAGGCATCACTGCCCTCAGGTGGTGGGAGTAGGAGGCCCAGCCTTTGCTCCTGGGAGCCGGAATTGAACCTCCAACCCAGTGGGTCGCAGTCCTGCGCACAACCACTACGCCACCAGGGCTCAGCCCACAAGTTGCATTTTTTCAAGCAGTAAATAAATTTTCACAACCACACACTACTCTCTTAAATTGATTATCACAAAAATTGAGGTCTGAGTGAAATTGCTTTTATGAAAAAGTTCACTGTGCCCAGAGAGAACCTTCTCAGATAATGCCACTAAGTGCACTAACTCAGAGTAAGATGCTCAATGCTCACTGAGTAAGAAAAATGTGTACAATGAAAGCTCCACTCTGCCCAGCACAATTTTGGCTACTTCTTGATATAAAACTCCTTCTTATACATATAAGTGTCTCTGGATTTGTTTCTCTAGTCAACCCAGCTCAACAAAATCTTCCTCCTTAAAACCCAAGACCCAGTCTAATAGTGAGAAAAGTATCAGACAAATTTCAATTTTTAGATATTCTAGAAAATATAGCCTCAAAATTTTCAAGATGATCAAAAACATAGGCAATAAATGAATAAGCAAACAAAAACACAAGGAAAATCAGAAAATTGGACAGAACCAGGAAGAGCCTACACACTATTCTAAATTTTTAAGATTAAAAAATGTGTTGATCTTATTTATTCTCATAGCTGCTACTTCTTAGAAAGAAGGAAGGAAGGATGAGCTGGAAAATGATTTCATTACCTTGAGTAAGTACTAATTGGTATAATGCTAGCCACTTTAGACAAGCTTAGCTGTGGATTATGGATTATAGCTATTCTGGTATATTTTTCTAGTAAGTGCAATGTTACTAATAAAGTTCACAGAATCTGGGTTGCTCTATTAAAAAGTACAAGGAAGTCAGAGCTCATTAACATGTTGGATCTTTTAGACATATATGTTAGACTGGGTTGACTAGAACAACAAATCTAAGGATATCCATACATATATAAAAGCGTTTTATATTAAAAAGTAGTTGTATATTATGAAAACATCCCAGCCCAATCCAGATCAAGTCCTATATTAGCCCATAAGTCCTATACGAGCCTATAAATCCATCTTTAGACTCAGAAAAAACATGCAATGATGCCAAATGCAGGAAGATCTCTGGCCAGTGGGTGAAAAGTCTTATCAAAGCCATGGTGGAGGAAGCCTTTTAGTGCTGGCATGGGTCTCCACATGGCTCCTCCAGCTTCAAAGCGCTGGCTGCCATCAACATAGCTCCCCGTAGCTTGTCCACAAGAATGTGTAGCAGAGAGAGTGTGTGTCTTTCTCCTAGGAGGAAAAGGGGAAGTTCCCAGAATCCTCCTTGTGGGTGTCACCGTGTGACCCGATTGACAGACTAGACTCCATCTCTACATTCTGTTGACATGAAATTATTTAACTGCCACAGCAGGGTACACAGAGGAAGTAAATGTGGGAAGAGTAGTAGGGATTCAGGGAGGCATTACCAGTTTCAGCTCAATGAGAAGCAAAAATATGCATTATTAATAGCATCTGTTGAAAGACCAGCAACCAAAAAAAAAGAGTAGTATTAACTTATTGTATGGAGGACTCCTGTCTGCTTCATAATTGTTTTGAATGGATCAATAAATATATTGGTTGACCTATGGATATGAAAGTGGTCAGGCCCATATGTAGTAATTTGAAAGTTATATATGCTAGGTAAATGAAATGAAAGAAAAGTGTGAAGGCTTTCTTTCAACAGGATTTAATTCAAATAAGGTTCATCTGAGATTAGGTACTAAAAACTCAATTTAACTCATTGCCTCCCACTACCTTTACCATTCCCCTTCTTCACTTCCATCAGAAGCACTATAAATTTCCCAAACTTCCAAGAATGATTTGCAACCTCTTTAATTTGCAGCAAAATAATTAAATAATTGTGTTTATTTATTTATGGTCTGGGCACTTTATTTCACTGCTCTGTTCTCCACATGTTCTCCAAAAAATGCTGCTAGGCTGCACTTACAAGGCACACAAAATAATTAAAGCAAGACATTGCTGTTACTTTATGTCAATGAGCTGATTCCAACACATAGTGATCCCATAGGACAGGGTAGAACTATTCCATAAGGTTTCCAGGGCTGTAATCTTCTCTTAAACATTCTTCAAAATTTTATTTTGTTGTTATTGTTTAAACTAGAAAGAGCAAATCACATCAATTCTACAGTTTCTAGATATACAATTCAGTGACATTGACTACACTTTTTGAGTTCTATAGCCATTCGCACCCTCATTGTATGAATTGTTCCTCCCCTATTAAAATAAACTCACAACTCCTTAATGTTCAAACTAATCTTTCACGTTGCTGTTGTTGGTTTGACCACTTATAGATGATCTTGAATGAGCTTAAGGCATTTTTTACTAGTTAGCTTTAAGAAAATTTCAGGAATATTTCTGGTTTAAGGCTTAAAAATAATCTCAGGACAATAGTTTTAGAGGTTTGTGCAGGTTTCCTGGCACTTAAAAGCATGTAATCCATGAACATTTGAAATTCTATTCTGCATTTCTTCCTTTTGACTAGGAGTCATCTACAGAATCTTTGATTAAAATGTTCAATAATGGTATTCTAGGCTGCAACCGTTATGGGAACGGATAGCCAGGCCTTGTCTACTGCAAAGCAACTGGTGGGTTCAAACCACTGAGTTTTCAGTTCAGCCACTCGATGTTTAACCATGATTCAACAATCTAAATTCACTCCTAACAAGTACATCCCCAAACAGAGACCCTTCTTCAGATGGTTTCCGAGGCTACAAATAGTTGCTATAGCAGACTGCCTCATCTTTCTTTCATGGTGTGGCTGGTGGTTTTGAATGCTTAACCCACAGTATCATAAAGGGCTCCCTAAATCAGTAGTGGTAGAATAGTAATAGCAAATGCAGAGATCCAAACTATCTTCTGATCATTTCCCATAGATTATCACATTGCCGTCATCTTTATAATCCTATGGAATATGTTTTAGTATCTCCATTGTACATATGGTGAAACTGAATAATAAAGGCCCTCTTTGGAATATGGCGTCTCCTCTGTACCACAGATAAGCAATATGTAGACCTCAGATTTTCCCTTAGGTAAGTTAATTTTGTTTGTTTATGGACATTTGCCTCATTCTCCATTTATTTTTCTAGATTGGTATTTCTGCTCTCCTACGACTATAAATGTCTCCCAAATTTTATTTATTTCCATGTAAAGATGATTAGAGTTCTTTTTGATGTATGCTATTTTCATTTTTTTCTGATCTATATATGCCTTGTTTCTTTCAGCACACACCCAAACCCCAAAACAAACTCGCTGCCATAGAGTTGATTCCAACTTATAGGATAGAGTGGGACTGCCTCTGGGTTCACCCATGGTTTCAAACTACTGACTTTGCAATGCTTAGTAGTGCAAAGAATAATCACTATGCCACCATCCTCTGGCAACTTTTTTTCAGCACCTCCTGACTTAACTTTCCTGAAAGACCTGACTCTGTCTTTCTATTTCCCACTGAGCAGGATCACAATACTAGACACCATTATCATAGGATTCAAAATCAGTGGGATTGTAACAGTAGGCTTCTCTCTCCCTTTCTGATGTTCCCACTTAACGGAAAACAATCTTTTTAAAAAATCATTTTATTGAGGGCTCTTATAGCTCTTATCACAATCCATACATCCATTGTATGAAGCACATTTGTACATATATTGTCACCATTCCTTTCAAAACATATTCTTTCTATTTGAGGCCTTGATATCAACTTCCCATTTCCCCCCCTCTCCCACCCTCCCTCCCTCATGAAACCTTGATAATTTGTAAATTATTATTATTTTCATATCTTACTCTGACCACTGTCTCTCTTTACCCACATTCCTGTTGTTTGTTCCCCTTGAGGTGGGGAATACACCTAACATTGTGATCGGTTCCCCTTTTCTTCTCCACCTTTCCCCAACCCTCATAGGATCCCTACTCCAATTATTGTTCCTGCGGGGTTTATCTGTCGTAGATTCCATGTGTCAAGGGCTCTTGTCTGTACCAGTATACATGCTCTGGTCTAGCCACATTTGTTAGAATTGGAGTTATGATAATGAGGGATGGGGGTGGGGGCATTAAAGAACTAGAGGGATGTTGTATGTTCTGTTGGTGCTATACAGTACCTTGGATGGCTCATCCCTTAATTCTGACCCTTCTGAAAAGGAATGTCCAAATGTCTACAGATGGACTTTGGTTCTCTACTCCACCTCCTCCCACCCCCACCCCACCCACACGCACACTTCATTTTCATCAATATGATTGTCTATTCTCAGTCTTCTGATGATCCAATCTGTACCTCATGATCGCAAAGGCGGTTTCGTTTCTTCCACGTGGGCTTTGTTGCTTCCCAGTTAGATGGCTGCTTGTTAATATTCAAGCCGTTAAGACCCCAGATGCTGTATCTTTCGAAAGTCAGGCACCATAAACTTTCTTCAGCACATTTGCTTATGCACCCCTTTTGTCTTCAGTGATCGTGTTGGGAAAGTGAGCATCACAGAATGTCAGATTATTAGAACAAAATGTTCTTGCTTTGAGGAAGTATCTGAGTAGAGTCCCAATGTAGATCTGCTACCTTATTATTTGCTATTTGATGTGTGTACATAGAACTACGTCCCTATCATTTTACATAAATATATTTACATATGTACATGACTTTATTTGTACCTCTATAAATGTCCTTTGCTTCCTAGTTCATTCCTCTACTTCAGAAGGAAGCATTATTTTAAATATTTTTTAACCTTGCTTCTTTCTGAATTTTGAGATCTCAATAGTCATCCTCTGTAATCAGTTCCTAACTGTGCTGAACTATCATACAACTTGCTTCATTTAATGATTATTCCTACTATCTAAAAATTCTGTCTTATACTTTTGTTTAGGCTTGATAGCACATTTGAATAGCATGAAGCCAAATGAACCTGAATTATGAACATTAACCATAAGAATGTAGCACTAAAGTACGCCCTTTTTTCAATGGTAGATTTTGGACACAATACAAATGTATTATAACAGAATATTTATTAACAAAAAGTATATTCTGACAGTATATTTGGTGGTCAGAAACATCTGCACCCTTTGGAGATGTGACACAGGAGGCCTGAAGGTGCATTTAACTATGTCAAGTGAAGCCTACAATTCATATAAAAAACAAATGACACATTGGTAACTGAAAATAAATGAATATTATCTACAATGTTCTAGAAAGCATAAAATATTGGTTTGGAGAGGTAGTGGAGATAAAATCGATATAACCCGAGGCTCCTTTAACTGCAAACTGGTTTGTTTCAAGATACATAAGGGAAAAAATGTTTATTTGTGACAGTTGTTTGTAATCAGCTAATTAGTAATGCTGGAGCCTGGGTGGTATATTGATTACACATTGAGTTGTGATCAACAAGGTCTGTAGTTTGCAGGCACCAGTGACTCTGCTCCGTGGGAGAAAGAAATAGTTTTCTACTCCTATAAAAAGGTACAGTCTGAAACTCACAGAGGGTGGTTTTTAGCTTGCCTTTCAGGGTCGCTATGTGTTGGCTTTGAGAATTAAAAAGGTAATATTTTGTTTTGATAACAAGAAGAAATTTTTAAAGTAAAAAGAAGAGTATTATCTGACTATATAGGGAGGAAGGAAGAGAGAGTTATTTTTCAGGAGTGAATGAGAAAGAGGAGGGAAAGGATTCACCAAGATGGAAGAAAGAAGAAAAGAAATTTGCTCCAACTGCACAATCTTACCAAGGTTTTCCTGATTTTATTGAATCACCATAGTACATATTCTTTATTGAAATTCTTGCTATTTGCTCATCTTTAGCATCTATATTTTCCCTAAGAATTCCAAAATCATAGGTGATCATATTGCTTGCTTCCTGAAAATGAGGACTTGAGGCACTTGCTGATGAAAATCAGGGTTGCAGTTTTCAGTATGGAAGAATTCAGTTTCAGAATTCAGTGTCAAGAAGACCAAAATCCTCGCAACTGGACCACTACTCCTGACTCAAGCCATGATATTTTCAATTGCCTCATGTATGCATGTGAAGTGGAAGAATCATCATTGCATTTGAATTGCTGTGCTGGATTGAAAGTGTCACGGACTGCTTAGAGGACAAACAAATCTGCCTTGTAAGAAGTATAGTCAGAACGCTCTTGAGAGCCAAGAAAAATACTTTTCTTATAGACTTTGGACATATTTTCAGGAGAGACCTGTCCCTGGTGAAGGACATCGTGTTTGATAAAGAAAATGGCAGTGAAAAAGAGGAAGACCCTCAAGGAGATGGAATAACACCATGCTTGCAAAAATGGCCTCCAGCCTAAGGACACTTGTCAGGATAATGCAGAAATGGCATTCCTGTGTTCTATTGTGCATAGGGCTACAATGGGCTGGAATTGACCCAATGGCACTAACAACAACAACATCTGTATCAAAGATTCAGTAGCATGTCCAAACTGTGAGGGTAGGACGAAGACTACCCTTTTTTGTCACATGTGACTGTGCATACATGTCTATTTGTTATAATGTATAAAGAATAATATTAGCTAAAATATTTTATGAAAGTAATGCATCTTGATTCTTACCTAGCAGGGGAGCTACCATGATCATGAAAGTAATGCATTTTTATACTTACAAATTTGAAATATGCAAAAAAAATAGAAGACCGAAAAAAAAGACACCTCACTGCCATCTAGTTGATGGTAGCTCATAGAGACCCCATAGGACAGGTTAGAATTGTCTCTGTGAGTTTTTTTTAATTAACTCTTTATGAGAGTTTAAAGCCCCATCTTCTCCTGTGGATTGGCTGATGGCTTTGAACTGCTGGCCTAGCTGATCACAGCCTGACTTTTAACCACCACTGTGCCATGAAAAACCATAACCAAATCCACTGTCATCCAGTAGATTCAGACACATAGTGGACTTTCCTGTGAGTTTCTGAGACTGTTGTAACTTTTCACATGCGAGAAAAGCCCTGTCTTTCTCCTGCAGAGCATGATTTCAAACTATGGACCTTGGCTCCAATAATAGAACACAAGGAAATATAAAATCCCTGAGAAGCCCTTCTACTAAAACCAACCAATCTTGCTTTCTTAATATCTGTGCTTATAACTTGTAAACTTATCCAAATCAAAGGGCATGAGCATTTGAAAGGCATTATTTATGGACTGACAAATTTAAAAAAGAATGTTGTTCTGTTTTATTAACCATAGTACAGTACACTGAAATTCAATTTCAATATCTGGAAATTTGTTGATTTGTGTATCATTGAATCAATCAAGTTTCTAAGGATCCCTGAAATTTAAGTCTGGAGAAAGAAAACCAAGTTTCTCTCAAACAACTTACTTATGGTCAGGTGCATGAACCAAATAGAGAAGTAGCAAAAGAAAACATTTTGACCATTTTAGAAGACAAGACAACTTAGGACTTGATAATCTTTTGGCACATAAACCCAGTATTTCACCCAAATAAAGAAAGTAGAGTAGCCTTATGAATAACTTTGAAAAACCCTTAGTAGGAACACAAAACAGTCCTACTCTTTCTATAAACACTAAATATTTCTATTCTAAATAATTATTTCCCCCACTGTGACTGAAGCCGTTTGTTACCATAGCTCTCTCACTTAGAAATGTGGCAGACATATGTAGGATTTGGCTAAAATTCTAGGATTCAATTTATTCTTGTGAACTAAATCTAAAACCATACATCCCCAATTCAGTGCCTTAAGTGCCCTCTCCTTTTCATTTAATAATATTTTTGGAATTATGAGACTGACATTAGTGGTCTTGAGCTAGGTTTAGGCTAACCCTATGGTATTAATAGTAATAGATTCCCTCAGCATGAAGTCTTCACATTTTCTCATCTTGGGTTAAATTTTCCCAAATTATTTGAAAAACAGTCATGAAGCAGGAATTCTTAATTCTTCCCAAGTGATAAAGGAATACAGGTTTCAAGCTGCACTCTGAAAAACTTGACCACAGTTAGGATTATAAAGTAGTACACCAGCCAAACAAAGTGAATTTCATTAAACTGTGTTCACCTGGTAATATATATATATATGTGTATCCTTAGTATCATACTTTTTGCTTTTAAGCATTTAAACCTATTTATAGGAGAATGTATAGTCTTTAGACACATTGTGATGAAATATATAATTAAGTCTATCCTAATTTCATGAACTTTAAAGGTTTTTTGGTTTGAATTTATTCTGGGTGTGAGAAAAAATGAACAAAAAAGAAAGGCTGTCAAAGCAAAGGAAAGAATAAAAGCGAAGAAATATAAGCAAGTGAACATTCAACACAAAAGGAGATGTTCTCACTAAACTACCATAGGAAATGTGCTTTTGCCTCTGGCAAAATCTTTTGATCAAACCTTGCTTTGTCAGTGTTTGTTTGGAAAACAAATGCAAGTATGTTGCTGTTTATGGGCTAAGCTGAAATGGATGCTCAAATGCTGTTTTCAGTCCTGGGAGCCATAGTTAGGAAAGACTACTGAGACACAGTGCCAGGAACACTGTCCTATGGGGTATCTGAGAATACATTTAATTTTCTATCCAAAGACTTATCTAAGAATTAATATTTACCTCAATAATGCTTTCTAATGAATATCCTTCAGAGGATACAAATTATGGGGACAAAATTGTATACATGACAAGGTTGGACTTTGATAATTTCATTTTCTACAACTGACATAGCCTGTTTGGGATCTTCCTTTGTCCTTTCAAGTCCCAAGTGTGTTCATGAAATCCCATTATTTTCATTCTTCTTATCAACAAATGTTGGCAATTAGATTTTTTCAGAAATGTGAAAATAATCAAAGACAGATTGTTAGTTCCCTGGAAAACTATTTCACATAGAACTACAACCTAGAGCTAGACAAAAATGCATCAGGTCCTTATAGAAAAGAACTATCTTGATGGACTAAAGTTCCAATGTAGTTGGTAATACATCACACTCAAAAATCTAAGTATTCATTCATTTATCATTAGAGAAACAAACAGAAAGCATTAACTCTGTGCTGGGCCTGTGTCATGAGATTCAAAGTTAAATCAGTAGACACAGACTTCTTAGCTAGAAAGTAATGCAAAATAATTATTGGAAATGCCCCAATTTGGGGGGGGGGAAGCTGATGAATCCCAAACCTATACCACGAATCATTATAATTAAATTTTGAAGACTAAATACAAAGAAAAAATATTAAAAAAGCAACCAGAGAAAACTGATTCATTATTTATACAGGAATATCACTTTGAGTGACTGTAGTTTTGTTTTTTTATATGCCATTTTATTGGGGGCTCTTACAACTCTTATAACAACCCATATATCAATTGTATCAAGGACAATTATGCATATTTTGCCATCATCAATTTAAAAACATTGTCTTTCTGTTTAAGTCTTTGGTATCAGCTCTCTTATTTCCCCCTCCCTTACCCTATCCTCCCACCCTCATGGATCCCTGCTAAATTATAATTACTTTCATATAATACACTGCCTGCTGTCTCCTATTCTCTGCTTTACTATTGTTAATCCACCTGGGGAAGAGGAGTATGAAGTCCTTGTAGTCCCTGAAGTCATTGTAGTTGGTTCCCCATTTCTTCTCTTTCTTTCCCCTCCCCAGACCCCACCAGCTGACCCAGGCCTTCCCTCTGCCCTCAGAGTATTGCCACTCCCACTGAAGTTCCTGGGAGAGTTATCTGGCCTGGACTCCATGTGTCCAGAACTCATATCTGTACAAGTGTACATGCTACAGTTCTGCTGAATTTGTAAGGTAGAACTGGGGTCATGATAGTGGTGGAGAGGAAGCATTAATGAACTAGAGAAATGTTGTGTGTTTCATTGGTGCTGTGCTGCAACCTGTCGGTCTCATTCTTTCTTGCAACCCCTCTGCGAGGGAATATTCAATTATCTACAGATAGGCTTTGGGTCTCTACTCCTACTGCCATCATTTGTATTGATGTATTTGTTTCTTTGGGGTCTTCTGATGCCTGATACTTTATCCCATTGACATCTCATGGTCACACAGGTTGATGTGTTTCTTACATGTGGGCTTGTTGCTTCCCAGCAGCTACATGGCTGCTTATTTAGCTTCAAGTCTTTAAGACCACAGGTGCTGTATCTTTTATTAGCCAGGCACCATCAACTTTCTTCACAACATTTACTTTGTTTTCAGGGATCATGTTGGGAAGGTGAGCATCACAGAATTCCAGATTACTAGAACAATGTGTTCTTGGATTGAAGGAGTACTTGAGTAGAGGCCCAGTGCTCATCTGCTACCTTACAGATTAACATTCAAGTATATTTATATAGAACTATATCTGAAATGCTTTATGTTAATGTATTTACATATATGCATGCCTGAATTTATGTCTCTATAAATGTCTTTTGCCTCCTAGTTCTTTCCTCTATTTCTTTTTACTTTTCTCAGCTACACTGCACTTGATTAAACCCCACCATACACTCTACACCCTCATCACCATCAATTTTAGATTTCTTATTGCTCCTGTGTCCTTGTGTTTGTTGGCTCTATCCTCCCTTTCTCTCCCCTCTTCCTCTCCCATGACCACCTAGAGCTGACATTCCATTGTTTTCTCCTCATGCCTGATTATCCTACTTATGTATCATGAGAAAAAGAAATTAAAAAGATAAATTGAAGAGGAAGAAAACACACAAACCCAATCTGATAAATTGTCCCAGGTTGGTCTGCTGACCCTTCTGAATGTTTTTCAATCTTGTCTGATGAAGTGCCACTCCCTTCCCACTGATTCTAAGGTCTATTTTTGGGATTCCTTGGAGTCTTCATTGTCTTGCGTCCTTTGTTGCTCTGGTGCACTCCCTTCGTGTTCTGCTCTGGTATGTGTGTGTGTGTGTGTGTGTGTGTGTGTGTGGAGTTGTGAGACTGGAAACAGTTCCCACTCTATGTCTTCAGTGCTGTCCCCTGAAGCCCTGTGGGGACGTTATGTCTCATGGTGGGGCCAGTCATACATTGGCTGTGCAGAGCGGGAATGTCATCCTCAAAGATGGATGGGTCAAGCTGTGGCTCTCTTCCACTTTTTCTCTCTCCCTCTCCCTATTTCGCACTTAATTTATTCCTGTGTGGTCCGGGTAGACCAGCCTCTCTCCCCAGACTGTTTGTTCAGTGCTGTTTTCTGAAATGCATTTATCCAAGGATGGGGTTGATGTAACTGGGACTACAATGTTGACTGCTGGCTTTTCATATATAGCTTTTTTTTGGGGGGGTGGGCAATCACTGCCCTCTAGTGGGAGTGAGAGGTCTAGCCTTACTCCTGAAGAGCTGCTGTTGGATTTGAACAGCCAAACCAGTGGGCTGCAGTCCCGCACTCAATCAATACGCCACCAGGGCTCAGCCCCTATAGCTTTTATTATAGTGAGGAATTTTCCTTCCATTTTTATCTTCTTGGGTGTCTTAAATCGGAATGGGTGTTGGATGTTGTCAATTTTTTTCTGCATCTATTGATATTATCTTGTACTTTTTTCCTTTTTCTTATCATTGTGCCAAAGGCTTTTGGATGTTGAACAATCCCTGCATCCCTGGAATGAATCCCACATAGTCATGATGAATTAATTGTTTTATAAACTTTTGTAATCTATTGGCCAGTATTCTTGCATTGATGCTCATTAGTATTATTGGTTGGAAGTTCTAGATTCTTGGGGGATTTGTGACCACTTTAGATATCAGTGTTAAGCTAGCTTCATAGAAAGAGTTTGGGAGTTTGCCATCTTTTTCTATGCTCTGAAAGAGTTTGTGTAGGATTGGTGCGAGATCTTCCCTAAATACTTGGTAAAATTCTCCTGTGAAGCAATCTGGCCCTGGGCTTGGGGGGGTGTTAATTGGCATTTCCTTGATAACCTTGTTTATTTCCTCTATTGCTGTGGGTCTGCTGAGTTTCTTTGTGTCCATCTGGGATAGTGTAGGGAGGAATTGTTCCAAGTATTTGTCCATGTCCTCCAAGATGTTGAATTCTTTAGCATACAGACCTTCATAGTACTGTGTAATTAGCCTAAATATTCTTAGGGTCTGTTGTAATATCCTGCTTCATCCCACATCCTGACTATTGATGTTTACTCTTTTCTCTCTTTGGTAGGTTTCCCAGTAGTCTAATGATTCTTTTAATCAAAAAACCAAGTTTATGGTTTTCTTGTTGTCCAACTTGTTTATTTCTGCCATAATTTTTAGTATTGCTTTTTTTGTTGTTATCCATAGGATTTTCCTGTTGACTGCTCTAATTGCTGGAGGTTTGTGTCAGCATATCAATCATAAGAATCTCCTCCTTTTTCACTTGTGCATTTATCACTATCAAACTTCCTCTGATAACTGCCTTTGTTGTATTCCATTGGTATGTCATTCTCACTGGATTGCAGAAACTTCCTGATTTCATCTCTCATCTGGGTCAATGCAGTACTCCTTTTTCAAGAGAGAGTTATTCATCCTCCAATTGTTTGCTCTTGTTTTCTTAATCATCCTTTTGTTGATGTCTGAGAGGGAAGTATGGGTGCCTTCTATGTGCTTGAATTTACATAGGCTCGACTTATGTCCCAGCATGTGGTCTATTTTTGAATAGTTGTCATGTAGACTTGCAAAGAATGCCAATTTTTCTGCATTTTAGTGGAGAGCTCTGAAAATGTCTATCAGGTCAGGTCACCTAATTATAGAGTTGAATTTTGTAGCTTCCTTATTAAACTCAATTCCCTGTGATCTATCTTTTTCAGAGAGCTGTGCATTAAAGTCACCTACTATGATTGTTGAACCTTTGATTTCTTTTTACATCTTTTGGAGAGTTTGATTGATAAACTTCACAGTTCTCTTTTCAAATGTGTAAATGTTTATTATGCTTATTGCTTCTTGTTCTATTTTATATAGTGTGTCTCCTTATCTCTTGCTGTGGCTTGCAATGTGAGATCACTTTTGTCAGAGATTACGATTGCAATCCCTGTTTTTTTTTTTTTTAACTATCATTTGTTTGGTATATTTTTCTCCAACCTTTGATTCTCAGCATATTTCTGTCTGCAAGTTTGATACTTGTCTTTTGTAAGCAGTAGATCAATGCGTTGAGTTTTCTAATCCAGTCTGCTAATCTCTGCCTTTATAGATGTGGTCAGACCATTGATATTCAGATGTAACATCCATTGGTGGACTCTGATGTCATCTTGTACTTTTTGGGGGGTGTTTTCCTAACTCCTTTCTTATTGGTGCATTATGTGAATAAGTGGGTGGTTCATGCTTGTCTTTTTTTCACCATTGAGGCAATGTAATCTTGGAGACTGTTTACAATGTGGACTTCTGGGTGGAGCTGTCCTATATGGTGGTCTTCTATTGTGCTCAGTGGTGTTACGCTTCTGATCACACTGGGGCGGCAAGGATTGTTTTGTAGAGCTGCGTTTCTTTTGATGTATTCTTTGAGTTTTTCCTTATTTGGGAAGACTAGTATTTACCATCTATCTTGATAGATAACTGTATAGAGGCTGTATAGAGGATTCTTGGGTTTGCATTGTTTTCTTTCAACTCTCGGGAAATGTTCCTTCACTCTTTCCGCCTTTTCATGATGTCTGTTGATAAGTCTGACCAGAGTCTTTTAAAAATATTTTTATTTTTTGCAGATTCTTATTCGGGTACCTTTAGAGGTGACTGCCTTCCCCCCTCCCCACCCCAACTGCTTTCATTATTTTCTCCTTTTCTTCAGAGTTGGATAGTTTAACTATTATATGCCTTGGTAAATTCTTCCTTGGATTCATTGTAGCTCGTGTCCTCTCTGCTTCCTGATTGGTTACCTGATTCTCATTCATTAAACTGGGGAAATTCCCTCTCTAATTTTGCTGTTGACTTCTATGATGTGTCTTGTTCTGGTGAAATTTATTCTACTGTTGTTCCTCTTTATAGGATCAGACATTGCTCTCAGGTGTTTTTCGGTTTCTTTGATTATCTTGTCTGATTGTCTTTCCCATTTGTTAGATTCTACCTGGTTATCCTAAAAGTCACTGATATGATTCATGGCTTCTAATCTGTTCTCAAAACCTCTTAACTTGATATTTGTTTTTGTTACTTCATCTCTTAACGTTTATTTTTTCTTTTGGTGCTCCTCTCTTAGCTTTTGAGTTTCTCTTTCTTGCATGACCTTTATCACCTCTATTGTTTCATCCTTTTTTGGTAATGTTTCCCTCATATCCTGCATGATGCCAAACCGCATCCTGACAATTTCTTTCTGTGGTAAATCAACTTCTGCTTGTTCTGTGCATATCACTAGACTCAGGGCTTCTTTTGACAGTGTGTTTCATTTCTCCTGTTTTTTGTTGAGATTGTTGTGGGTGGTGGTTGTCTGCATGTCATTTTGGAGGAGCACCTTGCCATTTTCCAGAGAGTGAACGAGTTCCAGGGTCTCTCTTTCCATGGCCTATAAGAATGCTTCAGCAGGCTGCATAAATTCAACTGTGCCAGTGGATTGGTCTATTTCATTATTTCATTAGCGTTTTACTCTCCTTAGACAGTTGGGATTCCCTATTTGGAGGGCAGGTTTGGTGGGCCACTCGAGTCACACAAGTGGATCTATTGCAGGCAGCAAATATAGCTTTGCAGAGGAGTGCTGGATAACGAGGGAAGACCCATTACCATGACTGGAAGTGTTTAGCAATGATTGGGAAAGACCTGCTGCCACTGGTGGAGATGCCAAATTACCACAGAGAAAGTCTTCTTATTATAGGTGGAGGTGCTGGGCAAATAAGATGAATTCCCTGTCACCATAGAATAGGGTGTTGGGTGACAATAGGATAAGTCCCACTAACATAGTATGGGAGCTCTGAGCACAAGTAGGGGCAACTACCAGGGCTGTGGGTGTGGGCCTTTCACAGATTTGGGAGAGGCTGGGGCAGCGCTCCACCGCATGGGTTGGGAGAGGCCAGAGTGGTACTGCACCCTATGATCCACAGAGGTCAGGGTGCTGCTGCACGGGTATGGAAGACATGGCAGCTACAGGGACAGAGGGTGTCAGGCAATGGTGGGGAGAATCACTGAAGCAGCAGATGATTACACTTACTGCAGGTGGAGTGCAGGTCAGCCTTTGGGGCTCTGAGTGGGTGGTGGAAGTGACACTAGCTTGGCAGCAGAGTCTGCCACCACATGGGCACCTCAAGAGAAGGGAGAGTACCACAGTGAGGAGTATCATGTATGGACAGTTGCCAAGTGAGTGTCCACCCATGGCTGTCGGGGACTCAGCAGGGAAACTGTTCAGTCCCTGGTGAGACAATCACACTCGGGATGGGTGGCGTTTGGGCGACTGTTGGCTGTAGCATCAGTATCTGAAGTATTTTGGCCTGTGGGGGCTGGGAATCCTTGGGAACAGGTCTCAGATCCCTGGAGCTCCAGAGCAAGGCTTGAGTGGTAGTGGGGGGTTGCTTCCCAGACCAAGGAAGTACTCTGAGGTTTTTCACACTAATCAAAATTCCCCACTCATTGTCCTGGACACCAACCTCAATGATTTCCATGGAGCTCCCAATGTGAGCTGCTTAGCCATGAAGCTCCCTATGTGGGCAGCTTTTCTGGGAGTCATCTTGCTCGAACCTCTTCAGATTTTTTTATTTGACTTCATGGAGGTCAGTGGGAACTGACGAAATAAAAGAATTATCAAATCTTTTGCACCTGGTGGAACAACCCTTAAAAAATGTTGAGGGGAAAAAATAGTAGCTGAAAAAAACTTTTGAAAATTTGTTGCTAACAGACCTACCTTAAAGACTGACTAGAAGTCTAAACATAGGTATGCCCATACATAGCTACAACTATCTATTAGAAGGTGGGAATAAATTTAAGAACATATCCATAGGCCAAATATTATGGTAGCAAGTGGACCTTGGGCCCTCACTCTAGTGCTCCCTCAATGCAAGAACACTTTATTCTATGATTCTGGCATTTCTCGAGGCTCACTGGCCCAACACAATCACTGAAGTAAAATGGGTGCACAAACAAATGTAGTGAAGAAAGCTGATGGTGCCCAGTCATCAAAGGATATATCTGGGATCTTGAAAGCCTGAAGATAAACAATAGACCATTTACCTGAGAAGAGACCACAGCCACACAGAAAAAGCACAACGGCCAGTGTGGTCACATGGTGGTGGAAGTGGTAAAAGGTCTAGGTAATAGACATCAAATGTGGGGAAAAAAACATTTATCACTGTGTGCACACATCCCCAAGGTACCCACTGAGGACATATGGGAGCATGAGCAAGAGTGGTGAAGAAAGCAGATGGTGCCCAGCTATCAAAAGATATAGCATCCGGGGTCTTAAAGGCTTGAGCCTAAACAAGCAGCCATCGAGCTCAGAAGAAACAAAACACACCATAAAGGAAGATCACTTGCCTGTGCGATAATGAGGTGCTGAAACAATCAGGTATCAAAGAACAAAAATCAAAATCAATGGACCAATTGACTCCCATAATCGCTAAAGACAAATGGATACAGAGGCAAGCAGAATAAAAGAAATGATGGTGCCCAGCTACCAAATTATTGAATGTCTGGAGTCTCAAAAGCTTGAAGATAATCGAGTCGCCATTCAGCGCAGAAAGAGCAAAACCAACATAAGAAGCACACCAGCATGCGTGATCAAGAGGGGCCGAAGGGAGCAGATAGCAAGCACCAAAGAACAAGAATCACATCATTACAAAGGAGGGGGAGAGCAGGGTGGGAACCTAAGTCCCACTGATGGGTAATTGGTCACGCCTTTACAGAGGAGTCACGGGGAGGAGACAGACCAGTCAAGGTGCAGCCGGACAGTGATGATGCATACAAGTTCCCTCTAGTTCTTGAAGCCTTCCTCCCCCCCACCCCCAACCATCATGGGCCCAACTCTACCTTATAAATCCAGATGGACTGGAGAAGGTACACTAGTAGAGAAGGGAGCTGGAGATATGGGGAAACCAAGATGGATGGGCCCCTTCTGGCCAGTGGTTAGATTGGAGATGCTGGAAGGGTAGAGAGAAGGTGGGTTAGAGGGACGGAACCAATGGCAAGAATATACACATAAGCTGCTATTTGAAGGATGGCTATCAAAAGAGTGGGTTGAGGGAGAGGTCAGGCAGTGTAAGATATGACAGAACAATAACAATGTATAGAGTATTGAGGGTTGGTGGGGAGGAGAGACCAGGGGAAGAGGGGAAGGGATGGAAAAGCCGATACTAGGGCTTAAAGGAAAAGGTGGACGATTGCAGAACGATAATAGAAGCAGAAATGTGAGGGTGCTTGACACAGTATGTTTATTGATGTATTGTGAAAAACGGTGTATGAGCCCCCAATAAAATGATTAAAAATTATTGACTAAAAGATGTTCTTAGAAATGAAAAACAATTGATCATTTTTCTGGCATTGCACAGTACTTTAAGAAATTCTTTGTGAGCACCATAATTCAATTGCATCAATTCTTCTTTGGTCTATCTTATTTATTATCCAACATTCAAATACACATGAGGCCACTGAAAATACCATAGCTTAGGTCAGGCACAGTTTACTCTTCAAAGGTATATTCCAAATTCCCTGAAATAGAAGGGTGATTGAGTTGCTTCATTAGCTTATTGAACCGTTTTAATTAGTATTCCATCAACTTCTCAAGACTTCTTTATCACAAATTATTTCTGCTCAACTTGGAATTCATTCTTTACTATCATTGGTTCTTGTTAATGTACTATGTCTTGAAATGGTTGAAACACCAGTTCTTTTCAGTACAGTGACTCTTCTAATGTCTTTTGATGTGTTCTGCATCACTCAATATTTTGCCCATAGAACTCTTCAATATTGCAACTATGGATTGAAATTTTTCTTCAATTCTTTCAGTTTGAGATATGCTGAATGTGTTCCTCCATTTTGATTTTCTAACTAAAAATTTTTGCACATTTAATGATCATACTTTGTCTCCTCACGCTACTTTTTGAAGTTTTGTTTGCTTCTTTTATTTCATCATTTCGTATATTTGCTTTAGCAACTGTATGTTCAAGAGCAAATTTCCCAAACCTCTTCTGACACTCACTTTGATCTTTTCTTTATTTCTTGTTTTTTAAATGACCTTTTGCTTTTTTTATGAATCATATTCTTGATGTCATCCCACAGCTTAGTAGGTCTTCTCACATTGGTATTCAGTAAGTCAATTTGTCTTTTTGTTGTTTTCAAAATTCAGATGTGATATACTCAAGGTCGTGTTTTTTCTATCTTAAACCTGAACTTACACATTATATCTGATGAGGCCCATGTGTACAGTTGTCGTATATGTTGTTCTAAAAAGGTATTTGGATTGAAGAAGCCATTTGTCTTGTAAAACTCGATCATTCAAACTCCAACTTCTTTTTTTTAATAACCATTAGTTATCAGGGTTATTAGTTATTATTTGATGGCATGTTCGATCAACTGAATTTTTCAATTTCTTCATCAATACCTTTAGTAGTTGGTACAGGTGATAGCTAGGTTTTATATCAACTTGATGGTACCCCTGTAGAAGTAGTGATGGATTCCAACCTATCAATCTAGTCACAGCCTGATGATGCCTTCGTGGGGTGTGGCATTTTTATGAGAGACACTGAGACTTTCTCTCTCTCTTGCCCTGAATCTTCTTCCTGTTTGCCTGGATTGCAAATCTTGCTCTAGGATTGGGTGCCCATGCAGCCTATCAACCAGGGGAATGTGGTGACCTGCGATATTCTTGCAGACCTTAGATCCATGCAACAGAGCATATACCAGTCAGAAATTTCTCAGCTTCCCACTTCATCTTCCTGTTTCATACACTGTTAACAATTTGAGTCTGAGAGTTTCTACCTAGAAGCTGACCCAGCGACTTGAGTTGTACAGTGTGGGAGTGATTTTGTTTAGAAATTTTTTAAAAATTATATAAATGTTATAATTTTGTTTCTCTAGAAAACTCAGCCAAACTCAATGCATAAATTTAAATAATAGTTGAATTAACTAGACTTGTTTTTAAGCACATAGCTATTAACCTAGCATTGTATTTCAAAAAAGATCTTGAAATTGTCTTGGCAATGAATGTGATGCCATTCCTTTTGATTTTTTCATTCCTGACCTAGTAAACTACATGACTATCTGATACAAAATTACCAATACCAATCCATTTTAGTTCACTAATATCAAGGATATTGATCTTAATGTATTCATTCCATTTTTATGAATTCCAAATTTCCTACATTACATTTTTACATTCTATATTCCAATTATTGTTATTAATGCAACTGCTTCTTCTTATTTTGAGTAAAGTCCCATCAGCAGATTCTCAGAACTTTTATCTATCTACACTCTTGTGGTTTTCTCTACTTTAGAAAGACAGTACTTCCCCAATTGTATTTTTTGTACTTTCCAATCTGAGGGGCTCATCTTTTGGTACTATGTTTGACAATGTTTCATTGATACCCATAAGTTTTTCAGTGCCTAGTCCATCAGAAGTGTATAGACTGTTCCATCTTTCAGTGCTATATTAGGCTGTTTTCCGAAGAACCCAAACTTTTGTATGTGTATAAGAAATAAATTTAATATAGTCTCACAAGAAATGTTGTGACAGGACTGTCTAGTACTTGTAAATAATTTATCCCTCCCTTATTTGTACATCTAAGAAACCACTACTCCACAGAAGTCTCCACTCTAGATAGGATCACTTTGCTATTTAGCGGGAAATGGGAAAGTCCAAGTAGATCCTCTAATCATTAGTGCCCCCATGGTTATCCCAATTTAATAGGAGATCCTACAATGATATTATTAAAAGAACTCGAATGCTCTGTTATATTTAAAGCCAAAGCATGTTGGAGTCAAAGGAAGCAAATTAATGTTATCGTAACATCATGAACTTTGAGTGACATAGTCAAAATCTTGTTTTTGAATTGCAAGACTTGGCAAACTAAGAGCAACCATATTCTCTTTGCTATGTGTGACATGTACCAGTCCTGCAGGCATAGGTCTAACTTAGTGAATGAATATTTTTGAAACATTTTGCTTTGGGTCTAACCCCTATTGTTTTCTTATACAATGTTCAATCAATTAATTTTTAACCTGTATAAATGAATGTTCCCTATTACTAGTCCAATGAACTTCCCTATAGATGTACATATTCCTTTTTTCACAAGTATTTTAAATTCTACACTATAGACTATTAGCTAGATTAAGTATATGAATATTATTAATAGAACTATCAAATGTCCTCTGTATATTACCCATGTTATTTTTCAATAACCTTATAATACTGCCTCTAAAGTAGACCAGGGTTATATAAATGTTAGATTTATTAATATATTTTGAGCTCTTATTAAATTGTAAGCACTAGTCTATGAACAATTCTTTCTTTTTTTAATCCTTTTATCAGGGGCTCATACAACTCTTATCATAACCCATACATAAGTGTGTGTCAAGCACATTTGTACATGTTACCCTCATGATTCTCACAACATTTGCTTTCTATTTAAGCTCTTGGAATCATCTCCTTATTTTCCCCTCTCTCTCTACTACTCCCTCATTCATAAACCCTTAATAATTTATAAATTATTTTTACTTTGTCATATCTTACTCTGTTCAATATCTCCCTTCACCCACTTCTCCACTGTCCACACCCTAAGGAAGAGGTTATATGTACATCCTTATAATAGGTTCCCCCTATCTACCTCACCTTCCCTCCACCCTCCCTGTTTAGCCACTCTCAACATTGGTCCTGACAGGATCATCTGTCCTGGATTCTCTGTTTCCGGCTCCTATATGTACCAGTGTATGTCCTCCGGTCTAGCTGAATTTGCAAAGTAGAATTTGGATCATGATACTGGGATGGAGAAAACATTGGAGAACTTGCAGAAAGTTGCATGTTTCATTATTGCTACACTGCACCCTAACTGGTTTGTCTCCTCCCTGCAACCCCTCTGTAAGGGGGAAGTTGGTTACCTACAGATGGACTTGTACTCCTGTACTCCTCTACTCTTGTACTACTCCTCCTTTACAGTAATAAAATTTTTAGTTCTTTGGTGACTGATACCTGATCCCTTTGTCACATTGTGGTCACACAGACTGGTGTGTTTTGTCCTTAGATGGTCACTTATTTACCTTCAAACCTTTACACTCTCAGATGCTATACCTTTTGGTAGCTGGGCACCATCAACTTTATTCACCACAACTATGCATGCACACTTTTGTCTTAAGTTAATGTGTTGGGAAGGTAAACATCATGAAATGCCAATTTAATAGAACAAAGTGTTCTTATATTGAAGAAGTACTTGAGTGGAGGCCCAATGTCCATCTGCTGCCTTAAAATGGAACTGTATGTATGTGCACATAAAACTATTTCCCCATCATCATATATAAATATATTTACCTATGTACATGTCTATATTTAGAACTCTGTAAATGACATTTTCCCCCTACTTCTTTCCTCCATTTCCTTTTACTTTCCTCTTGTCCAACTATCATGCTCAGCCTTCATTTGGATTTCAGTAATTTCTCTCAGTTACTCTTTCCTTGATCAATCCCTACCTGGTCTCTCACACCCTCCTTGCCACTGATTTTGGACCACTTTTTGTTCCCTTGTCCCTGGGTTAGACAATACCACCTCTTTTTCCCCTCCTCCCCCTCTCCCATATCCCCTGGGAACCATCAGTCCCCTTGTTTTCTCCTCCAGATTGATCATCCAGCCTATCTTATCTAGATAGACCTGCATAGATAATATGTACAAAAAACAAGACATAGCAAGATGAAATGACAATAGAAAATGAAACGATGACTACACCAAGAAACTGTTCAGAAAGTATATATAAATAAATAATAATGATAATGAAAAGCAAAACCTGTAAATAGTTCAAGGTCTGTTTATTGATCTCTAGGGGTGACCTCCAGTTAAGTCTGATGGGATTTCACACCCTACTCTCAAAGTCTATCCTGGGCATTCCCTCAAGACCTTCATGCTCTGATCCTCTTGCTGGTCTGCTGCAAGCCCTTATTGCTTTCCTCTTTGTGGTAGGGTCAGACAGTCCGCAATACCGGCACTGTGTCTTCAGTGTTGTCCCCTGTATGGCCTTGGGTTGGCAAGTGATGTCATGTCTTATAGTGGAGCTGGCCATCTGGTCCTCTCTGTGCCCTGTCTGTTCTGAGTGAGGAGATTGACCTCAAGGTTTGGTGGGCCAGGATGCACTCCACTCTCTCTTCCTCCCCCTTCATTTACTCCCATGTTCTCTGGTTAGAAATGTCCCTTTCCCCTGAGCTTCAGTGCTGTCCTCTAAAATAAATTCTTCTTGGGGGAGGGGCGACTATCCACATTATTCTAATTGGGGCCAGGCTCTCAGACCTCTCCACTTCCTCCCTGCTCCATGCCATCATGCTGTATTCATGTCCTGGAACACCGGGTTTAAGTTTGGTTCCTTTTTATCTGTGGAGATATAACCAATACCCTCCTCTTCGGTGGGTCAGTGTCATGTTCCCCCAATACACATTGCTATCCTCCCAGCCCCAATACCTCCTTTTTAATTGGCTACCATAGGTAGCCCTGGACTAGATGTGGCCCTCCTTGCCTTATTACCTGTATTTTACTCCCTTAATATTTATATACAGTTGCCTTTTCCCTGAGCTCCTTTTGCATTTTTTAAAGCTAATCTCAGCGGATTTGGGTTGTACTTATCGTTTTGCAGCTGACTTACTTCACTTAACATGATTTCCTCCCGTTCTCCCCATGCAACAATATGTTTCATGGGTTCATCACTGTTTTTTAGTGATCACATGTATGTACCAGTTTTTTAATCCATTTCTCTTTTGTTGGAAATTTGAGTTGTTTCCAACTCCTGGCAATCATAAACTGTGCCTCAATGAACATTGGAGCACAGATGTCTGGTCATGGTTTGTTGCTTGCCTCTTCTGGGTATATGCCCAGTATGGGGATTCCTGGGTTGTATGGTAGCTCAATTTCCATCTGTTTAGAAATTGTCAAATGGATTTTCATAGAGGGTGCACATACTTACAAGTTCACCAGCAGTGGATGAGAGTTCTTATCTTCTCACAGTTCCTCCAACACTTGTTGCTTCCTGATTTTTTAAAAAAAATTGGCCTCTCTTTGAGGGTGTTAGGTGGTATCTCATAGGTGTTTTAATTTTCACTTCTATTATCGGTAAAGATCGCAAACGACTTCCGAGAAGCGACGGTGTGACACTCAACAAAGAGAATCAGCAGTTGATTGGTCTGGCAAAAGTGTCTGAAAGAGAAATTCAGTACTACCAGATTGCTGAAGGCTCATCAAAAAGATAAGTAGGCAGAGACTTGCGGGGTTTTGAGGGGCAGAAGGCTTTTGGCTTGCCAAAGTGAAGCCCGGCTGGGGTTTGACCTGCCACTGTCTGACACTGTCTCCGCCAGACTGGTGCCAGGACGGTATGAGCTAGCACAGTGGAATTGACTAATCAGAATCTTGGCTTGCCGCTGGTGCAGAGCAGTGACTTAACCCTTGCGGCCCTGCACACAGGGATCAGGGCTTAACTGTGTGGCTGCTTTAGGTTAATTCGTTTCTCCCTATCCCCCTACACTCTGGCAAACCTGGTTTCTTGGTGCTAACTCCTGGTCTTTTATAGTTTAGCTCACAGGCCAGACCCTTCTCCATAGCCTAGGGCAATTACACCTGCTATACCCAGCTGGGAGAGCCCCACCCTGTGCAGAGTACCCCGAGGATAGAGAAGCTCACACACCCTCCACCTGCATAATTTCCACCCAATTTCTTACAGGGGAGCTCCAGTCTGTGTGTTTGGGGAGAGCATTTACATGTCCCCTGGGGGTCCATCTGACTGAGGTATCCTCCTCCACCAGTCTTGTGCCTCTCTCGGCCCAGGGAGGTTCCACACAGTGCTGGCCTGAATTCTAAGCTGCTGCAGGAACCACCAGCCAGCCTCTGCAGCAATCTATCTGATAGGGTGGCCCTGTCCATTATTCTTGATACTTTGTAGCCCATCAGCCTTCTGTGATGTTCCCCTTGCAGTGGGAACCCCCATGCAACTCCTGCAGTGCCCCAGACTGATGTGGGGTGCACCATCCCAGCCCCAGGTGAGATTGTGCAGTGCAGCACCATCACCTTGGGTCCACAACAATCCAACCAGTGGTCCCTGGGAAGACTAGCCAACTTGCCCTCCAGATAATGGAACACTGGTTCACTAGGGAAAGAGTGAAGTCACAAGAAGATAAAATGTTAGCCTAATTCCATAGTGAAATTGGTCACAGGAAGATTGAAGACACATTCCTTTAAGTCTCTCAGAGAAAGCCAGTGCTCTATGAGTCCTTGGAAAATGGCACCTGGTTCCTCAAAAATAATGCAACGCAAACAGCAATCAGCCCCTACAACTTCAAGGAAAAAGAGGAGAAACAAAAAGTAATGGCTGAAGTTGCCCTCAACCTAATAGCATGCATAGAAGAAGCAGGCATTGATATGCAGCAAAAAAATTTTCAGAATGATGCTTGTAGTCATACATTATAGGAGGGAAATTATACAGAAAAAGGATTAATTAATAGATAAGATAAAGTCCATACACCAAAAGGAAATACAAGAGCTTAGTAACGAGATAGCAGAAAACAACAGCAGATTCACAGACTTCACAAATTGACTGGAGGAAGCTGAAAACCACATCAGTAACTTAGAGGATGAACAAGTGTAATTTAACAAATGCAGACAGAAATCAAATAAGAATATCAGAGAAACTGAAGAAAATATAAGATCTATGTCTGTTGCTATAAGGAGAAATAACATCAAAATTATTGGGCTACCAGAGGAAGACACAACAAAGAAGTCATCTGCAACAATAGTCAGATGATTGCTGGAGGAAAGCTTCCCTAACTTACTGAATAAAACCAGGCAAACATTCAGGAGACTGAAAGAACACCAGATAGACTGAATCTCAAGAAGAAGCCACCAAGACACATAATAGTTATGCTATCTAAATTTGAAGCCAACGAGAAAATGATGAGAGTAGCTAGGCGGGAAAAAAAGCAATCACATACAATTGTTCCCAAATAAGAATATGCTCACACCTAACAGTGGACACTATGAATAACAGGAGAGAGTGTAGTAATATATTCAAAAATTGAAGGAAAACAACAAAAACCCAAAAATATTCTGCCCAGCCAAATTATCTATCAAGATAAATGGAGAAGTAAGAGTTTTCCAGGCAAGGAAAACTCAAAGAATAGGTTACAAATAACTCAGCCCTACAAAAGACACTTGCTGACCAAGTATGGGCAGAAGAAAAGCACTCATCAAGCATAAATAAGGGAATGTCAGATAGTACAACATCACGTAGAGGACAGCAAAGAGAAGACAGCTCTGAAAATAGGAATGGCATAACAATGGAAAAAATAATCAAGAATTATGAACCCTCACACACATCCACAACACACAAAAAAGGGAGGTAGGGAAACATTCAACAAAAAAGGTAGAAGATGACATCACATATTCCACAGTTGGAGAGAATAACCCTAAATATCAATGGACTGAGCTTGGGAATCAAAAGACTTTGGCTTGCCGACTGGCTTAGAAAACACAACCCATCAATCTGCTGCCTACAGGAGATGCATTTCAAGACTACAGACAAAAATAGATTGAGAATCAAAGTCTGAGGAAAGGCATACCAAGAAAACAACAAGTCAAAAAAAACAGGGATAATAACTTTAATCTTGGATAAAATTGACCCGAAAGTGCAAACAATAAAAAGAGATTAGGAGGGGAACTATATAATGCTCAAGAGAAGGGTGGACAATGAAACAATAAGTATTTTAAACATATAATCCCTTAATTAGAGACCCACTGGATACATAAACCAAACACTCCAAAAGTTGAAAAACAAAATCAGAACCTCAACAATTATGGTGGGTGACTTCGATACACCACTCTCTGAGAAAAACAGATCACAATAAAAGAAACATAGCAAGGAGGGTGGATATCTAAAAATAGACACTTTGATTTCGTAGCTATCTACAGTTTTTTAGCCTAATAAACACTCACAATCTTTTCAACCCCACAAAGGAGTGTGTACTGGCCCAGATCAGAGATGAAATTAAAAAATTTATATAAACAAATGAGAATGAAAACATGACATACCAAAGCTTATGGGGCATATCAGAGGAAATTTCATAGCAATACATGCACACCTGAAAAAGGAAAAGCGTCTCATAACTGATATGTATGCACAGAAATTAAAACAACTAGAGTAGAGTCAGCAGGACAATCCCACTAATAGCAAAAGAAAAGAAATAACAAAAATCAGGGCAGAGATTCAGGAGAGGGAAAATAAGAAAACAATGGAAAAATAGTGCTGCTAAAAGTTGGTTCTTTGAAAGGATTAACAAAATTTATAAACTGCTGGCAGACTTAACCAAAAAAAAAAAGAGGGACAAAATTTCAATAGCAAGAATGAGGGATGAAAGAGGGGACATCACAAGGGTCCCTAATGAAGTTAAAAAGGATAAGTACACAGTACTACAAAGGACTGTACTCCAATGAATGCAGCAACTTGGAAGACATGGACAAATTCTTGAAAATACAGTCCCTCCCTAGGCTATCCCCAGTGGATGTGAAGAATCTCAACAGATCCATAGCAATAGAAGAAATAGACAAGGTTATAAAAGGATTACCACCAAAAAACATCACCTGGACCAGATGACTTTACAGGAGAATTTTACCAAGTATTCAGGGAAAAACTGACACTAACCCCACACAAACTTTTTCAAAACACAGAAAAATTCCCAAAGTCCTTCTATGCAACTAGTATAGCACTGATACTGAAACTAGGCAAAGAAACCACAAGAATTGAGAACTGCAGACCAATATCCCTAAAGAACATTGATGCAAATATCCTTAATAAAATACTGGCCAAAAGAATACAAAGGTTTATAAAACAAATAAGTCACCATGACCAAGGGGGGTTCATACCAGGAGTGCAGGGGTGGTTCAAAAAATGAAAGCTTATTGGTATCATTCTCCAAAATGGCACGAAAAACTATAAGAACCACATAATAATATCAATTGATGCAGAACAAACATTTGACAACGTCCAATACCAATTAATGTTAATGACACTCAAGAAATAGGAATAGAAGGAAAATTCCTCAAGACCATACAAACTGTACATGAAAAACCACCATCCAACTTGATAATCAATGGAGAAAAGATGAACACAATCCCACTGAAAAGGGGGAACCGACAAGGGTGTCCCTTGTCCCCACTCTTATTCAGTATCGTACTAGAGGTTTTAGTTAACAGTATAAGGCAAAGAAAAGACATCAAAGGTATTTGCCTGGGGAAGGAAGAAGTGAAATTATTGTTATTTGCAGATAATATGATTTTATGAATGGAAAACCCTAAAAGCTCCACAAAGGGAATATCCGAAACAATAAAGGAGTATGGCAGAGTGACAGAATACAAGATCAACAACCAGAAGTCTATCAGACTGCTGTACACATCAGATAAGTCCACAGAAGAGGAGATAAAAAAGAGGTACCCTACAATATATCAAGCACAAATTGAAATATTTAAGGATAAAACTGACTAAAAGAACAAAAGATCTATATGACAAAAATTACAAAACACTATTACAAGAAACCAAGAATGACTTCAACAAATAGAAGAATATCCCTTACTCATAGCGGAAGACTCAATATAGTAGAGATGACAGTTCTACTCAGGGCACTATATAAGTTTATTGAAATTCCGATACAATTACTCTCATTTTTCTTCAAAGAAGTGAAAAAAATGATTACCAACTTCATATGGAGAGGGAAAAAGCCCAGATTTAGCAGAGTTCTTCTGAAGAAGGATACCGTGAGTGGACTTGCTTTACCTGACTTTCACACATACTATACACCCACAGTGGTCAAAACTGCATGGTATTGGCATAATGATAGATACTCAGACCAATGGAAAAGAATTGAAAACCCAGAAATAAAATCATCAGCATACAGACAACTGGTCTTTGATAAGGGCCCAAAAAATGTCACATGGGAAGCACATGCCCTTTTCAACACATGGTTCTGGAAAAAATGGATATCTACCCGCAGGAAAATTAAGCAAGACCCTTCCCTCACTCTATGCACTAGAATAAACTCAAGGTGGACCACAGACCTCGAAGTAAAACCCCAAACTATTAGGGCCATCAGAGATGAAATTGGAACTAACCTGAGAACTTTGGCACAGGGATTACATAGGCTATCAGAAATAGGGAAGGACACAAACACAGAGGAAGCACAAATAGACAAGTGGGATATACTAAAAATAAAACAACTGTGTACATCTAAAGATTTCACCAAGCGAGTAGTAAGAGGGACCACAGACTGGGAAAACATTTTCAGCAATGATAAATCAGACAATGGCTGTGTTACTAAAATCTATAATATGCTGATAGCTTCCAAAAAGAGCAAAACTAACTGCCTACTGAGGAGGTGGGCAAAGGAGTCAAAAGTCAAAGGAGTCAAAAGTTTCGCAGAGGCAGAAATCTGAATGGCCAATAAACATGTGAGAACATGTTCCTGTTCATTAGCTATGAGAGAAATGCAAAATAAGGCAACAATGAGATACCACCTAACACCTTCAAGGATAGCCCAATTCAAAAAATCAGGAAGCAACAAGTGTTGGAGATACTGTGGAGATATAGGAACTCTTATTCACTGCTGGTGGTACTGTAGGTATGTATAGTCACTATGGTAATCTAAAAGAGATGGAAATTGAGCTACCATATGACCCAACAATCCCCCTTCTGGGCATATACCTAGAAGAGGCAAGCAATAAACCACAACCAGACATCTGTGCTCCATTGTTCATCACAACACAGTTCATAATTGCAAGGAGTTGGAAACAGCCTAAATTTCTATCAACTGGATTAAAAAGCTCTGGCAAATACATAAAATGGAGTACTATGCATTGCTGAAAAGAAGTGATGAATGCATGAAGCACATCACCACATGGGACGAACTGGAGGAAATTATGCTAAATGAAATTAGCCAAGCGCAAGAGGACAGATGAAACATGAGTCTGCTGAGGTAAGCTTAATTTTAAAAAAAATGCAAAAGAGGTATCGAGAAAAAACTACTGTATACGGAAATGCTTGGGAAGAGGTCCAGGTAGTATGGCAGGGTCCAGACTAAATCCAGGGCTACATATGGTAGCCAGCTGGAGTGAGGGGGATGGTGGTCGGGGTGGGGCAGATGATGATGTGTAGAGAGGGAATGGGGTTCTTAACCACCCAAGAGGAGCGTATTACTTATATCTCCATAGGGAAACAAAGACCATCCTGTTCCAGCATGTTAGTGCAGCGTGACAGCATTGAGCGGGCAACCAGTGGAGGAGTCTCAGTGCACAAAACCAATCCCAACTACAGGGGCAACTGCCTCTCCCCCAGGGGAGTTTGCCTTGGAGGTCAGCACTGAAGCTGCAGCTTGGGGAGTGAGATATGCCTGACCAGAGCACATGTAAACAAGTGAATGGGGAGGAAGAGACAATGGAGTGCACCCTGGCCCATTGAGCCTTCAAGATGATATTACCACTCAGAACAGCTGATGCAAAGATAGGTCATATGGCAAATCTTATGAAATACAGCTACTCTCACTGACCCAAGGCCTTTCGGGGTCACCAATGGAGAAACAGGTTCAGGATTATACCCTCTCTGACCAAACTACACCATGGCAAAACACTAAGGGTATGCAACAGAGCATGGAGTTCCAGATGGAGTGTCAATGATATATTTTGGGGTCAGAGTGTGGTACCCCATCCCACTCGACCAGGGAATACTCCTGGAGGTCAAGGAATAGATCTTGAACTATTTTTATATTGTTATTATTTTTACTTTTTACATATATTTTGGACATTGGGCTTTTTCATTGTTATCATTGTTTTATTTTCTTTGGTTGCTTCATTTTAGGATGCCTTTTTTGTACCTGTTGTTTGCTCTGAAGGTCTATCTAGATAAGATAGGCTGAATGAACAGTCTGGAGGCAAAAACCACAGGACTGATGGTTGTGGGGGGTGGGGAGTGGGAGAAGGGGAGGAGAGGGAAAGGCAGTGGTGTTGACCAGTCCAGGGATAAACAAATAAAAATTGATTGAAAGTCAGTGACAAGGTGGGTATGAGTAGTCCTACAGGGATTGATTAAGAGTAATATAGCATGGAGAAAATACTGAAACCCAAATGGAGGCTGAGCATGATAGTGGGACAAGAGGAAAGTAAAAGGAAATAGAAGAAAGATCTGGGGGATAGGACATTTATATAGGTCTAAATACAGGCACATACATAAGTGTATATAATTATATATTATGATGGAGGAGTAGATCAACGAGCCTATACTTATAGATTTAGTAGTGGGACAGCAGATGGACACTGAAGCTCCACTCAAATACTTCCTCAGTGCAAGAATATTTTATTCTATTAAATTGGCATTCCATGGTGCTCACCATGCCAACATGTTCACTGAAGACAAATGTGTGCATAAGAAAAGGTGGTGAAGAAAGCTGATGGTGACCGGTTTTCAAAAGATGTAGCATCTAGGGGCTTAAAGACTTGAAAGTAAACAAGCAGTCATCTAGCTCAGAATCAACAAATCCAACATGGAAGAAGCAGACCAGTTTGTGGGACCACGAGGTGTCAAAGGGAGCAGTTATTGGGCTTCAAGAACTAAAAATCATAACATGGGGTGCTCACTTTCCTGATATGATCGCTCATGACAAATGTGTACATAAGCAAATGTTTTGAAGAAAGCTGATGATGCCCAGCTATCAAAAGATATAGCACCTGGGGTCTTAAAGGCTTGAGTAAACAAGTGGACATCCAGCACAGAAGAAATAAATCTCACATGGAGGAAGCACACCAGCCTGCGTGACTACAAGGTATCCAAAGGATCCGGTGTCAGGCATTAAAGAACTGAAAATTCTATCATTATAAATGAGGGGGAGTACAGATCTGGGACCCAAAGGTGAAGTTATATCCTCTTACAAAGCGGTTGCAGGGAGGAGGTGAGCCAGGGAAGGTAGTGTAGTAACAATGAAATATGCAATTTTCCTCTAGTTTTCAAATGATTCCTCTCACCCACTATCATGATCCCAATTCTACCAGACAAATCCAGTTAGACCAGGGGATGTACATTGGAGCAGGAAACATGGGGAATTTAGGATAGATGATCCCTCAGGACTAGGGGTGGTAGTGGTGATACTGGGAGGCTTGAGGGATGGTGGAATAGAAAGGGGGAAACAATCTTAGAGCTCTACATATAATCTCCTCTCTGGGGTATGGACAAAATGGAAGTGAGTGAAAGATAAAGTGACCAGATGCCTCGCTTTGGGTGAGACAGTCCTGATTTTAAACAATTTTTCCCACCTCCCACTGCATTTTAAAAGTCCTGATTTTTGGAAAGAATGTACAAACTAGGGAACGGCGGGAGAACAGGAAGGGAATATACCCCCTCCACTCCCCTCCCTCAGTCAATGGTGTCCCACTTTACCAATGTTAAACGGGTCACAATTGACAGGGGGGGGGAGTGTTCTTGATTAAAAATTTAGTCTACATGGAGCAAAAAAAATTCACAGAATGCAGAAATAATATCATAATATATTTATTTTAATATTAAAATGCCACGGGTCTCGGAAAATTGTTAAAAAGCAGAACATTTGATCACCTTAATGAAGGGATACATTGGACAGTGTACAATATGAAAAAGTGATAACAATTTGTAAATTATTAAGGGTTCATTGGGGAGGTTGGAGGGAAAGAAGATAAATATAGGGAGCTGGTACTGGAGGCCTAAGTGGAGGGAGGATGTTTTGAGAGTAATAATGGCAACAAATATGCAAATGTGGCCTGTATACAATTGACATGTGTATGGATTATCATGGGAGTTGTATGAACCCCCAATAAAATGATTTATAAAAAAAGGAGTGGGAAAGAGGAGCTTATATTAAGGGCTGAAATAGAAAATATTTGGAAATGAATACAGCAACATGAGTACAAATATACTTGATACAAATGATTTCTTGTAAGAGCTATAAGAGTCCCCCCCCCCAAAAAAAAAGATTTGGAATATTTTCTAATATGTTTATTGGCCATTGCCCACCTTCTCAGTAGATAGTTTTTCTCTTATTGCAAACTTGCAAAGTATTGTAGAGTTTGTCATTGCTAAAGATGTTTTCCCAGTCATTGGGCTCTCTTATTACTCTCTTGGTGAATTCTTCATATATACAAAGGTGATTTATCTTCACTATATCCCACTTACCAAATACAGTGACCCCACTATTCCTGATAGCTTACATATTCCCTGTGCCAATGTTCTTGGATTTGTCCCAATTCCCTCACTAATGGCCCTAATAATTTGGAGTTTTACCTCTCAGTCTGTGATGCACTTTGAGTTTTTTCTTGTGCATGTAGTGAGATAAGGATCTTGCTTCATTTTTCTGCAGGTAGATATCCATTTTTCCAGGACCATTTGACAAGTCGTTCTTATGTTGTGATTCTGCCCTATACTTGCCCTCATGATCACCAAAGATATAGCTTTGCTACAGCAAAGTGTGGCAAAGAAATCAGATTGTGCCCTGTTACCAGGAGGAATAGCTCCTGGGGTCTTCAAGGCTTTCCTTTAAAAAGCAGCCATCTAAGTAAGGTGCCTGCTAAATCTAAAGGGAAAAACATAGTAGCTTGCGTGATTCAAGAATTTTAAATGGTAAATTTCAGGGTCAGAGGAGGGCATGGGCTGAGATTAAATTCCAGAAAGCTGGCTTTCAGAAGGCTCGGCCTAACAAGAGGAGCCTCGGAGGCATAGTGTTTGTGAGTTGAGCTGCGGAGCGCAAAGCCAGTAGTTTGCAAGCACAAACGGTTCTGCGGGAGAACCATGAGGCTGTCTAGCCTGTAAAGATTTACGGCCTCAGATTTATGCTCTACAGGGTCACTATATGTTGACGTCAACTCAATGGCGGTGAATTCACTTTGGCTTTGTAAAGATAACAGTGAAAAGGGAAATTCCATTTGCAGAATACCAACGTGGTATTCTGAATCCTTCAGACCATTGAACAAGAATGTCAACAGTCTTGTCCAGAGACAGGGTGAATTGGAAAGTGGAATATTCCAGATATAGTTCAATTCAAAATGAACAATTTACTGGTTATTTTTTGTTTGGATCCATTTTGACTTGTTTTTTGTTACTTTCTATTTTCTTTCTCTTTAAGGTGTGCACTTTTATTGAACT
>PVJH01004435.1:0-125606 GCA_004026705.1 Nesogale talazaci
GGAGGTTGAGGAAAACAATTTTTTATGTTAGCATATCCACATTGTTTTTTTAGAACCAATTCAGGGTTCTCTTTTGGAAAAAGATGGGCAGATTGGATATGAGGTCAGCATCTGACAGTCCCTCATACACTTTTTTTTGTGGTCTTTCCTGATAGCTGTGACTTTTGTTTAGATAATCTTTGCCCTGTTTGAATGGGATGGTCACCTCTGCTACATGAATTTGCAAAGGAATTCCTGTTAGGGTGCCCATGACAAGGACTTTGCTGCTGCTCTCAAGTCCTGTCAAGTTTACTCAGATTCATATATATGTGAGTGTATAACAGACCCGAACATGTAACAGAACTAAACACCACCTCGCCTGCATCATCCTTACCAAGGAGATGTGTTTGAGTCCATTGCTAAAGTCACCATGTCAAACCAACTTGTTGCGGGTCTGCCTGTTTTTCACTTCTGTGGAAGATTGATTGGTGTGGATCATGTAACCTCGCTGATGATAGTCAATGATAGCTTACTGTAAGTCTATAGGGTAGGTTAGCGCTGCCCCTGTAAATTTCTGGGACTGTGCGTGTTTATGGGTCTAGAAAATATTCTTTACCCCTCCAGAGTTTCAAACTGTGCACCTTCTGAGTAGCAAATTCATAACCAAGGTTCCTATTCCACAAAACTTACCTTGTTTTAGAAGCATTTTCTTTTAGAATCCAATTAATAGGAGGGTAAGGAACTTTGCTGAAGGCAGCCCAGAGTAGATGTGGCTCAGCAGAAGTTCTACTCTATGCGGGGAGGGCTTGAGAATCCATGGCCAGTGGTTGCAGGCTGAGACCGACATGGAGGGAGAAAACTTTTGAAGAGGAGAATGCAATTAGTAAAGGGGGCTTGGTGGTGCCATGGGTTAAGGGTTGGGCTGTTAATTACAAGGTTGGTGGTTCAGAACCACAGGCTCATCTGCTGGAAAATATGATCATGTCTATTCCCATAAAGATTTACACTCTTGGAAAACCTATATAAGTAGGTTGCTGACTCAAAAGCAACTTGATGGCAGTGTGTTTTGTTTGAGGTGATGCTGTACTATTACACTCCCTTGATTGTGACTCATAGTGAGCCCCTATGTGCAGAATGGATCACTAATCACTCAAAATAGTCTAAAATGGAGAAGTTAGGGATAAAAGAACACTTACTGGGTGACACAGATGGTAAAGTGCTTCACTACTAACAAAAATTGATCATTCAAACCCACCAACAGAAGGCTGTCTTAGAAGACAGCCCGGGTGATATGATGTTCAGTGGCTACAACCTTGAAACTTTGTAGAGAGTACACTTAAGAGAAATTAGGATAGAAAGTGTTTTGGTAATGTTAAGAGAGCAGGCTGAAACAAGTCCATCTATTTGGTACAAAAATTAGGAATTTTTCTTGATAGAGATTTATTCAGAGTATGCTATGCTTCACAAATATTGCGGGTTAGATCATTGCAATATTTCTTTTTAGTTTCCTAGTGCATATAAAAATTATATCGACAGTATCATGATGGCAATGTGTGGTAGGTTTAAGACTGCTAAATATAAGTTTGACTGGTCATTTAAGTGTGCTGCCCACCCCTACCCCCAGCAGCTGTTGAAAGAAGGATGAAGTCCACTCCCATAAAGTTGTATTAGTCCTGGAAATTCTATATAGGATTGCTGTGAGTTGAAGACAAAAGTCAGTGGGTGTAGAGTCTATTAAGTGTGAAATAGCATTATGAAAACGTTTAAAATATTCTGAGGATGACCAAAGATGTGGCACAAAGACATTAAGCGAGCACATAATGTTGGGACTGTGATGTTAATCAACTTCCTCGGTCACTGTAGGGTTGCCTCATTTGATTCGTGAGAAAAGCCATGTCTGCAATCAAGTGAAACACAGCAATACTATGGGGGGGGGGGGGTTCCTTTATTGTGGGTATGTCTTTCATGTGATGGCGGGAGAATGAAATGGGGAAAACCGGTTTGTACAGGTGGGCAGAATGGCAAGTTGGAAGATGCAGTTTAAAACTTAACAGAAATTTTCTGGAGGCAAGAGACCATAGCGGGACTGTCTCTTAACACAGTGATATCCAGCGTGGCTAGTGTTTTGTGCCCTGTGAGGTTCATGATGAAACTGTTAGAACATCTCCTTATATTTTTCTAGTTTTAAAATGTATTATTTGTGCCTTCACGAAGTACATAGGATGTTAGAACCCGTGTTTTGGTATACTTCAAAAATAAGTAAAATGCATGTTGTGTGTTTTCAGCAGTGATTTTTTTTTTTGATAAAGGTATTCAAGCAAAAGAGTTTGAGACTATGGCACTAACATATCAAAGACAGGCTGTTCAGTCTCCGAAAAGTCAATCTTCTCATGAGTTTCATGGAGCTCCATGCAGGCCAATGTTTTGGCAAGGTGAAAATAAAATATGTTGTGGAAACAAGTGTGCCCTAGAATCCTAAAGAAGTTTCATCTTTTTCATTTTCTTTTCTTTGGGCTTTCTTGAAACCCTTACTTCTTTCTTAAAGAAGGGAGCTTTTGAGCCAGGAACAGAGCAGAGTTCCCTAAGTACTTATCATTCGGTCACTTTTCCAGACCTAAGATGACTGAACCTAGCATTCCCCAACCACCACGTATGAAGGGATCCACTTCTGTAACACAAGTTCCAGGAAAGTCTGCTTCACTATTGTCTTCCCTCAACAGCTCTAAAACGTCTGAATGACTTATTTGTAAATCAGGAAAAAAACCATTATGATGGTTAAATCTAAGACAATAGCTCTCTCTCCTTCCCCTCCCTCTACTTAAGGCAGACAAACAAGATGGAAGACAGAAAATGTTTTGTTCCAAACATGAGAAACCTTTGCTTTTGGAAAGCAAAAATAAGAGAATAAATAGAGCAGATGCATCTTCAAATGTTTTACATCTATTGGACTCTGGAAAATAGCCTTTCAACTTATCTAAAAGGGCCATGATTTTTCTTATCTTCCAATAATAGTGAGAGTGGATATATGTATGTGTGTGTGTATGTATATATTTGGTATCACTGCCCTCTGGTGGGAGTGGGAGGCCCAGCCTTGCTCCTGGAGACCTGCTGCTGGATTTGAATGGCCAAGCCAGTGGGCCGCAGTCCGGTACTCAACCACTACGCCACTGGGGCTCAGCCAAGAGAGTGGATACATTTAACTAAAAACTGCAGAAGGGTAAATAGTGCATAATCTCACAAAGACTAAGGAGAGACCAGTCCCTAGAGAAGGACTGTGTGTTTGGTAAAATAGAAGGGCAGTGAAAAAGAGCTGGATTGACACAGTGGCTCCAGCAATGGGCTGACGTAGGAGAGATTGTGAGGGCAGTAAAGGGCTGGGCAGGGCTTTGTTCTTTTGTGCACAGGATCACTATGTTCTTTGTGCATATGAAAACTGACTCAATGGCACCTAACATAAGCAAAAGAATAGGAAAGCATACAGAGATGAGTTCAATAGCATGATAAGTCAGATCGAAGAAGCCACTGACCTCAGCCAATCACAGCTAAAGCCATCGGGCCAGAGCATACGCACTGGTACACATAAGAGCTCGCAAATTACAGGGAATCCAGGACAGATAAACCCCTCAAGACCAACAATGAGAGCAGTGATATCAGGAGGGGGAGGGGAAGGTGTGGGGAGAGGAAAAGGAATTAATCATAATGATCAATATATAACCCACTCCCAGGGGGATGAACAACAAAAAAGTGGGTGAAGGGAGATAGTGGACAGCAGTGGGTGTCAGACATAAAAGGCAAATTTTTATAGATTATGAAGCGTTCTTGAGGGAGGGCGGGGAGGTTGAGCTGATACTAAGGGCTCAAGTAGAAAGAAAATATTTTGGAAATGATGAATGGAAGCACAAATGTGCTTGACACAATGGATGGATGTATAGATTCTGATAAGAACTGTAAGAGTTCCCAATAAAATGATTAACGACAACAACAACAAAAGAGTTCAATAGTGGTTCATGGGAACCAGAGAGTAGGCAAATGAGTGTATGTCTGCTAATTTTTAGGAAGCATTGAGTCGCTCCACCCCTAAGGGGACAGGAAAAACAAAATTTATGTAGTTGATCTCAATGTACATGTGAAATTTTTTTCATTGAAAATGGTAGAACCGAGGCTGAGCCCTGGTGGCATAGTGGTTGTGTGCGGGACTGTGGCCCACTGGGTTGAAGGTTCAAATCCAGGAGCAAGGCTGGGCCTCCTACTCCCACCACCAGAGGGCAGTGATGCTCCCCCAAAAAAATTAAAAAAAAAAAAAGAAAATGGTAGAATGCTGACTGGTTCTTTTTGGTTCAATTCTTTTTGGTACAATACCTCTTCTTTGGATGCTTCCTTCATCATTTGATCTTTTGCACATAGCATCTTTCAATATTGTAACTTGAGCCTTGATTTTTTTTTCTTGAGTTGTTTCAGTTTCAGATATTCTGAGTGTGTTTTCCCCTTTTGTTTTTCTACTTGTAGGTCTTTGTCCATTTCATTATAATGTTGGCTTTCTCTTCTTGAGCTGCCTTTTGACATTTTCTTTTCAACTGTTTGACTTCATCTTTCTTCCATTTGCTTTGGGTACCTTTTGATTAAGAGAAAGTTTCAAAGTCTCTTCTGACATCCACTTTGATCTTTCCTTTCTTTCCTGTCTTTTTAGTTGCCTTTTGCCTTCCACATATATGATATTCTTGATGTCTTCCTTCATATCATCAAGTCTTTAGTGTCCAATACATCAAATATTTTCTTGATATGTTCTGGAGATGCAGTTGGGATGGACTCAAGCTCTTATTTTGGACTTGTTTTCATTTTTTTTCAGCTTTATCCTTAATTTACATACAGTGAGCAATTGATGGTCTGCTTCACAGTCAGCCCATAGCCTGGTTTTAGGCAAATGAGTGTATGTCTGCTAATTTTTAGGAAGCATTGAGTCTTCTCACCCCCAAGAAGACAGGGAGTTTGGCAAAGGATATACTAGATGATATTTAGCTCCTCCAGCATGTCTTCCCACAAATGATTTTAATTTGATTTCTGTGTATCCCAACTGGATAAATCCATACATATAGCCACATTTTGTGTTGTTGAACAAAGGTATTTGTGATGAATGAGTCTTTGCTATTGAAAATTTCTACCATGCAATCTCCAGCTTTGTTTCCATCACCAAGTCCATATTTTCCAATTACTCATTCTTTGTTTCCAACTTCTGCATTCCATTTTGTGTTTTTTTAAATCAATTTATTTTGAATGCATGTTTGATGAATATTTGACTGAAGTTCTTGGTAGAATTCTTCAGTTTTTTATCACTAGCTTTTGTGGTTGCTGCATAAATTTAAATAGTAGTTGTATTGATTGGATTTCCTTGTAATTGGATAGAGCTAATCCTTTCACAGACAACATTGTACTTCGTGATTGATTTTGCAATTTTTTTGGACAATGGAAGTCATGTCATTTCACTTGATTTTCTTATTCCAGACATAGTAAGTCAAAAGATCTTTCTGATTCAAAATGGCCAATATCAATGCATTTCAGCTCTCTAATCCCTAGGACATCAATATTTATGTTTCCTTTCATACTTGACCACTTCTAACTTTCCTAAAGCCATTCAGTGTGTATTTCAAGTTCTGCTGGTTAGCCTGTTACTGTGGTTATTTCTCTTTACCTTGAATCATGCCCCATCAGTAAGTGAAGATATCCAAAGCTCTACTTCCACAGCACTACCTGACATCCATCATCCTGGTTGATGCTACATCAAGAAATAAGCTTCTCCTCAGTCACATTTTGAGGTCCTTCCAACCAGAGGTGCCTCTCCTTCAGCACCATATGCCACAATAGCCTGCTTCAACTCATTAGGCCTTTAGTATGTGAAAATGTTTCAAGCTATGCATCAGGTTTTCAGTGGGTCCTCCCTCCAAAGTGGGGAACTGAGTCCTTGTAGGCTCTCTGTTCTTATGGAAGCTCTGCTGAAACCTCTTCACTTTGGGTAACCCTGCTGGTTTCTGAAATACAAGTGACATAGCTTTCAGCATCACAGCCGCATGCAAGCCATGACAGTAGGAGACACTGACAGATGAGTGATGGTGTTTATTACAGAGGTATTTCTAGCAAAGAAATGACTCACACAATTATATACAAAGACAGATCCCAAGTCCACGAGTCACCTGTCAGCCCGAAGGTGTCTCTCACTCAAGTAGCTTCCCAGGCTGATGAATCCAAGAGTTGCAGGTCAGAAGGCAGGTTTCTATTTGAAGAAGTATAATAGTTAGGCTTATGTTCACTTGGGTAGGCCAAGATTACCAATTTGAAATTTCCCTTATGCAACATTATGTGATCAATTCTGGGAGGATTAGGGTAGAGGCTACACCCTTAATCAGGTCACAGCTGCGATGCAATTTGAAGGACATTTCCTCAGAGCTGTTGCCCCTTCTACAAAAGTTGACTTTATGTGGATGTGACCCCCCCCTCCTTGCTGGTCTAAATCTTCTGTCTGGGTCATTGTCCCCCCCTCTTGACTGATGATCTTGGTAGCTGTCACAGATCTGTCATATTGCCTGTCTACCTTTGATTCATTCAATTTTACAGACATGGACTTGACTTACTGCCTGGTTCTTTTTTCTGATTCCTGGTTCATCAGACTCAGCAATGATTGGAGTCAGTATTGGATTCATTTACTCCTTCTTCTACTAGTCTGTGGCTTTTCTGTTGCCTAGTTTCTCATACTGGAAGTTATGTGATTCAAGAAATCCTCCAACTCAACATCTGACCAATGATGCTGAAGCAGGTTGGGTTGAAGTGTCTCCACAATTCTGTGAGCCACTTTCTTGATATATAGCACTGATTTTGCTTCCCAGGGAACCAAGTCTAATAAAATAGATGAATGAATCCAAAGTCAGTTGATTAGATGGCAGACTGCTGACAGCACTCAGAATCAGCAGGCAATGTGGCAAGCTGGAAAAAAATATTGGCTCCAATTTGGACTTATTTTCACCTTGCATAAGTATTGAATGAAGGAAAAACAGTTTAAGAAGCTTCTCCAGGTGTAGTGAAATCTTGAGACTAATTGCAGGCTCTTCTATCTCTACTTTGCTTATACTACATGGTTGGTTGCCCACCCTTGAGTGATGAGATAGCTAGGATTGAAAGTGCAGAGATTTGTATATAAAATATGCAATCTGATGCCAATTTAGCCACTGACATATCAAAATACATTTTGAATGAATCATTTATATTTCTAAAAAGTCCTATCATTCTGCTACCTCCAGTCTGTTCTAAGCTTCTCACAACTTCTCTTTAATTTATATTAGGATAGAGAATTACTTTTCCTTTGGTTAGGACAGAAAAATGGTAGTATTTTCTCTTGTCAAAACAAGTGGACCAATGACTATAGGAAAAGTTTAAGTTGTCACAGTAAAGAAACACAGGTAAAAACTTTATCAGACTAAACATTCACATACTATTTGGACTTGATGTGACCAGTCTGTTTTTAAATCTCTGGTGATGTGTGTCAGAGATCAGAACAGGTGGTCCTGTGGTCTGTCAGCCTTCTATTTAGGAAACTAGGTGGCTACAGACATATGACTATCATTGTCAAGTTTCAAAGAGTCTGAATAAACATCAACGTTTTCACAAGGAAGCTGAGGAATTCCAGATGTACCAATCCAGCGAGTTTAATGCTCTGGAAAGGAAGTCACGGCAGACGCTTCCACACCTCTTGGACAGACGTTCTCATTTCCTATTTGGGGGCATTCACTTACCTCAACTGTGAGAACTGCAAAACAACAGCTTCCTAACCCTGCTCAGGGAAGGGATATTTTGATTTAAGAAATTTAACAAGCAGACCAATGTAAGAAAATCTACCTATGAAAATTCCTGGCTAATTTCCCTCAGACTGAGACAAGAATGACAAGAAATACATTTTTTTCCCTTTCAGGAAAGAGAATCCTGCTGAGATTTAAATTCTCCATTCTAGTCAAAGTCTGCCTTATAAATTTTAGGCAAGGCTACAATCTGTTATATAAAAAGCGCATTTAGTAAAAACAAACACATAGAGAAACAACATGAGGTCTTTGCAATTGCCATAAGATATATTAAAAGGAAAAGGATATACTTTCTACAGGAAAAACTGAGAATACTGAATATTTTTTAAATGATTCTTGCTTTTTAGCTAAACATTTCTTCATTTTTAAACTTGTTACAAGAGAACTGCCTTATTTAAATGTAGTAGAGAGGACTTTTAAAGTTCTAAATGTAAGAATGAAGGAAACTAATCTCTGTGGGAACTATGGGTCTATAGCTATTATGTTAATTTTCATTTAGATATCAATATTATATTTCCTAGTGTTCTTTTTCAATGTTGATGGACATGCCTTTATCTGAAGGGAGATGCTATACTATTGTGGTCTAGTCAATATACCACCTAGGGTAACCACCTTGTTCAGATAAACTTTCATTCACAGACTCTAGTGAAGCAGTCATTCAAAATACCTTGGAAATATGAAGTTTCAGGTTTTTAGTGGGAAACATTCAGATAGTTAGATTTGAATTCAAATTCAGTAAAACTTGAAATATGTTAGAAACCATTTATGCGAAAAGTATTTCCTTCAGACACATTTATTCATTTAACATTTACTGAGTGCTCTAGTTTGTTTAAGAGTTCCTTGATAATTGTAAGCAGTTCAAGTCCTTTGTTGCTAAACAAAAAATTGGAGACTTGGATCCAACCAGAAGAGCTTTGCTGGAAAGACATGATGATCTACTTACATAAAAAAGCAGTCCCTATGAGACACACTTCTACTCTGACATAAAAGGGCTTCTTATGTGTTGGAATGGATTTCATGACAACACAATGGTGGGGGATTTTGTGTTCATGTACATTGTAAGTCTTCAATCCATATATACAATATGAAAAGTTTTACTTCTCAAAGGGCATTTATAGAGGCCTAAATCCAGACATGTACATATATAGGAATATTTTTATATAATTATAGGAAAACAGATCTATATACATATATTTCTTTGTTAAATATCAAGGTGGGTGCTGAGCCCTGGTGGCGTAGTGGTTGAGTGTGGGACTGTTGCCCACTGGCTTGGCGGTTCAAATCCAGCAGCAGCTCTCCAGGAGCAAGGCTGGGCTTCCCACTCCCATCAGAGGGCAGTGATGCCCCCAAAAAAAACTTATCTAAAAAAAATCCAGGTGACAGACAGACATTGGGCCTTTCTACTTTCTACTCAACTACTTCCTCAATGAAAGCACTTTGCCCTAATAACCTGGCATTCCGTGATGCTCAGCTTCCTGACATGATTGCTGAAGACAAAATGGATGCATAAACAAATGAGGTTAAGAAAGATGATAGTGCCCAGCTATCAAAAGATAAAGCATTTGAGGTCTTAAAATCTTGAAGACAAACATGTGGTCATCTGAGAAGCAACAAAGCCCACACAGAAGAAGCTCACCAGCCTGTGTCAATGGGGGAAGGGAGAGGGGAGTGGAGACCCAAGGCCCATCCATCTGTAGGCAATTGGATCTCCCCTTACAGAAGGGTCACAAGGAGGAGATGAGCCAGTCAGGGTGCAATATAGCACTGGCAAAGCATGCAACTTTGCTCTAGCTCTTTAATGCTTGCTCCCTCTAACTCTCACCACCATGACCCCAATTCTACCTTACAAATATGGCTAGACCAGAGCATGTACATGGGTACAGGTAAGAGTGGAAAACACAGGTAGTCCAGGACAGATAAACCCCTCAGGACCAATAATGAGAGTAGAAATACCAGGAGGGGAAGGGGAAGATGGAGGGTGAGAGGGGGAACCTATCACAATGATCTACATATAACCCCCTTTTTAAGGGATGGATGACAGCAAAGTGGGTGAAGGGGGACATTTGTCAGTGAAGACATGAAAAAATAATAATTTCCTAATTATCAAGGGTTTGTGAGGGCAGGAGAGTAGGGGAAGGAGGGGAAAATGAGAATTTTTTTTTAAAATGATCATGGCAACAAATGTACAAATGTGCTTGACCCAATGGATGCATGTATGCACTATCATAAGAGCTAAATGGACTCCCAATAAAATGATTTAAAAAATTTACTTCTCTAATGATATTCAGGCATCTGAATATAGAGAAATCTACAAAACAAACAACAGAAATAAGCCTAAGTTTGGAAATCAGCAAATTAAATGTCCCAATTAAAATCAGTGTTTTCCTGGATAGGCATATGGGAAAAAGAAGATGCTGAGAAGAGTTTGTGTTATTATTGAAAACTTACTGGTTTCATTTGTACTAGGATCAGATTTTACAAATGATAGAACTGCTAACTTGATTATGCTCTAGCCTAAACAGTCAGGCAGGATTCTGTTTCCATTTTTCTTTTTGATGTCTGTAGTTTGTGTGGCTATCAATTAATTCCTTACAATCTAATTGAAAGACCGACAATCTAATTGTGGCAAGAGAGCAGTGAGAATAATATAAGGTAGTAAAAATCTGGGAAAGATCCTCATGACTCAAAGATTATGATTTACACACTGAATAAGGTAGAGGTAGAGTATAAATAAATTAGTGCCCATTTATGAGAGATCAATATACTCTGACTATTGGCTACTTTTGCTGCCCTCCATACTGAAAGCAGTATGACCTGTTAACTCTAGTGGAATTCTTGTTAGCACTGCACCATATGCCCGAGCCAGCCATTATGTTAAAAAGCCCTTTTGGACTGCCAACCATTGTCAGTTAGTAGCTGAACTGCAGGGATCTTGGCACAGCAGGTTTAAAAATATGCTCTGGCCAGTCCCAAAAGAATTATTTCACTTTTAGAGTACTTTGAAAACACACCAAATAGTACAGTAAGGCCAAATGTGTGTTTGGCAGAGGTTTATCTGTTATATTCATTTGTATATTTTCATGGTACCTATCAGTACGTCTAAGCCTTTGTACAGAAACATGATAACCTTGAATGGAAGTGATTGGAAAAGGGTCCATTTCCTCTATATGATAAGGAAATAAACCAATGGGTCAGGAGTGGGGCAGACTTGTAGAGTGACTTGTGTATTATTTATTATACATACTTCATGTACATGAGTGACCCATTCTAAACTGACCAGTAAACAAGTCAACAAAACTTTATTTGCTTGATCTTGGACAAAAGCATATGATAATTCCATATGTAACAGGAAGTATCCCTGTGATGGCAGTGTGATATTATTTAAAGAAAGATAAATTCATTGTTCTTGAGTGCCCAATAAAATGATTTATTAAAAAAAAGGAGGGGGGAAGGGAGCTTATACCAAGGGCTCAAGTAGAAAACATTTGGAAATGAAGAGGACCACGTATGTACAAATATGCTTGATACAAATGATGTATTGAATGTTATAAGAGCTGTAAGAGCCCCCAATAAAATCATTGAAAAAAATTTGTTGCTCTTGTTAGGCACTTTCAATTCAGTTCCAACTCATATTGACTCTAGGTACAATGGAGTCAAATGCTCTCCAGTCTGTCTCATAAGCTTTGCCATGCTTGAACTCATTATTGCCATCATTGTGCAAATCTGTTTAATGGAGGCTGGTCCTCCTTGTCAATGACCCTCTAATTGGGCAGCATAATAAAATTCTCCGTGGAGTTGTCCCTCTTGACAATGCAATAAAAATACATGAGAGGAAGTCTTGCTAGTCTCACTTCTAAGGAGTATTTGCCAGTACTTTTTCCAGGACAGATTTGTTTCTTCTGACAATACTCAGTATTCTCCATGAACATAATTCAATGACACCAAATCTTCTTTGGTATCCTTATTCATTGTCTAAATTTTGCACATATATGAGGTAATTAAACATCATGGCTTGAGTCAGGTACATTTTAGTCCTCAAAGTGATATATTTCTTCTTTAACATTTTAAAGAGGTCTTTTTTTGTAGCAGTTTGATACAATGTCTTTGATTTCCTGATTGCTGTTTCCATGAGCATTGTTTGTGTATCCAAATAAAATTAAATCCTTGACAAATTTCACCCTTTCTTTGTTTATAATGATGTTGCTTTTTGATGTGGTTACGAAGATTGTGGTTTCCTGTATATTGATGTGTAGTACCTACCGAAGGCTGTTGTATTAAAAGTGTTTCAGTAAGTGGTAGTAGTAGTTACATAACTTCATGTCAACTCGATATATAAAAGTGTAGGGGTGGAGTCTGGCCTGCCAACCAGGTCACCACCTGTTGGTGCCTTCTTGAGGGTGTGACCTTCTCATAAGGAAGGTGTTTAGAAACTCACCCTCTGCCTTTCCTTAAGCTTCCTGTTGGTAAACCACTCAGAGATGACCTGCTGAAGACCTGTGGGAACCCTGGAGTTGCGTCTTCCACAAGTCTCTGCACCGACCAATATGTGATCTTCCTGCATTCAGCATCATTGCCTGTGGCTGTGTGGGCCTGAAGAGGGACTTACGGACTTGAGCTGGACTAGGATGCAATGTTTCCCTGATATATAAAGCTTCTATATATAATGCTTTTTCTTACCTATACATGAGTGCCACTGGATTTGTTTCCCTAATCAGCCTCACACAGTAGTTCAAGTCTTTATAAAAGTGGCATGGAGCAACATCTGAGTTTTCTGATTTCATAAGAGGGAAAGAGAATGAAACTTATAAACATGGAGCAAGAATAAGACCTTTCTTCACCTTTCAAAAGTTTTATCAATTTGAACCTAACCATCCTTCCCACAAAGCTATCTGCTTTTCAGCTAGCTTTGATAATTTATTGCAATAGCCATGCAGAGCTGACAAGCCACAATCAATGATTATGGTAAATTGACAGTTTATAAATCAGCGTGAGAAAAGCTCAAGACACAGTCCACTGGTCATGGCATTTTACTAACTATGTCCCTAAGTGTGCTTTTCTCTGATCTTTGACCCCTCAGCCTTGAGGCCCTTGGTCTCTACCCCGCTCAGAGGACTTTTCGGCACTCTTTTAGGACTGCTGATAAACAGTTGTGAACTTCTGTCCAAAGACGCTCAGCTCTAGCTCTGTGCATTAGCAAACTAAACTCCCTTAATTAAGTGCCTGGAAGCACCTCACTCCATATGTGAACCTCCTGTCTGAAGACTCACAGCTTGACTGGCTTGAAGGGCCAGTAAGTCCATGCCTCTGTTTAATGTATGCTCTGGCACTTGGTTCTGCTGCTGTTGCTGCTCCTATGTCACTTGTATCTATACAATTTACATTGTTTTTTGATGGGAATTAAAATGATTATGCCTAGAAGAGCCACATTAAGTAATAAACCTTAAATAATAAGCAATAAACAAGCAATGTTGTATCATTTGGAAATTGAAAATGGATAATGAGTTTTCCTTCAAACCTAATGCCTCATTCTTCTTCAGATTTTCCAGCTTTGTTTGGGAAGCATACAGATGGAATGAGTATGATTAAAGTATTCTACTCAGTCACACCTATTTCCTGATTTTAAACCAAGGAGTATTTCCATATTATTTGAATAACTGCATGAGCACAATTAAGTGTTCTGAAATTTCCATTAATAATTCTAGTCTTAATTTGTTATGCTCTGGGACTAGGGAGATGTGCTACATAGACAAGGGAGACCAAATAAAACAGAAGTAGAATTTCAGAAGAAAGACTAGAGAAATGGATGAGTATCAACTAGGCTAAGAAAGTGAACAAAATTTGAGAGAATGAAAGTAGATGAATTATCAGCTGGCCTGATGAGATGCGGCTATCTTAAACATTTGCAAGAAATCTTTCATCGAGACAAGAACCAAGTACACCAGTGGCTGGCAAAAAGAACACTGGGAAGCTCTTTTATTTCCCATCCCCTCTGGTAACCAGAAGCAAAGCTAGTACCCCCTCTCATACACTCAGCAGCTATGCCTCTGCACAGCCCCTGCTCACCCTGAGGTTAGAGGCATGCCTTCCTCAATTGGACTTCTTTCACACCAGTCCTGCATCTGGAGTCACGTGAACTCAGCTTCATCAGACCAGGAGATGCAGTTCCTGGTCCCCAGTCACCCTTAGATGAGCAAGACATCCTTCTGTAACCAGTCACCTTGCACTTAGCAGCCTTCTAAGTCCAAGAGAGTTACTTTTGGGAATAAACATGATGATCTCAGCTATCAGGTGAGCTGAAGTAACTACTTTTGGTTCAGGTTCCCTGACTTTAGAGAACACCTAGTCTGGCAGAAACTTCACCTAGACCAGATGTCCTACCCAATAGCCCCTCAGACCTCTTCACCCTACCCTATGGACTCTGGCTGGCAGTGCTAACCCATTCAGGGTGCTAGATCCCTGTCAGTTTTCTCTTTCCTTATTAATAGTTTTATGATTCTCTTCCTTTTTATACCTTGTTTTGCTCATTGTATTTTACTTTTGCTTTTTTCTCTTCCTTTATTTTCTTCTCCTTTCCTTATTTTTTCTTTTGAGTTAGAACATTTCCTGCTACTTTCCCTACCACTTCCCTACTTTTCTTTAACTTTTTGGTACATTAGAATTTTATTCTTTTAATTATTTCTTTGTTATTTGTGTAATTTTTTTCCAATTTTGGCAAAAAAGATATACAGCAAAACATTCACCAATTCAGCAACTTCTATATGTACAATTCAGTACCACTGAATATGGTCTCCATGTTGTACAACCATTATTGTTATCCCTCTCCGTATTGCTCCATCACCATTTCACTCAATGCTCCCTAAGCAAAAGCTCATCCTCCTTTACCCATAGGTCAAATTTGGTATCTTTCTTTCCTTTTGAGTTGTTTTCTCGACCCAATGTTCACATATCAAACGTTCATAGTTAAAAAGAGTTGTATATACATCATCACAATCTGATCCAGTGCTCCCTCCCCTTCCCACATCTACTAACCACTCCCCAATTCTGCTCACCCCACCTTCCCCATAAAGCATCACATCAGTTATTGTCTCTATGCATCCACTCCTTCCGGGACACCTAAACTGGAAGATGTAACAGACACAATACAAAACAAAAAAGAAAATGAGAAGAAAACAACAATAATAATATAAAGATAAAAATTAAAATTAAGAGTAAGAACAAATTGTTCTTGTATTAAGGGAGTACTTAAATGGAGACCCCATGTCCATCTGCTACCTTAATACTAAAGTATAAGTATATGTATATAGGTTTATTTCCCTATCATCAGATATAAATATATTTACATAGGTACATTCCATGATGTCCACCTTCCGAAAAAGTCGCTAAAGACAAAGGTGTGCATAAGCAAGTGTGGTGAAGAAAGCTGATAGGTGGCCAGCTATCAAAAGATACAGCATCTGGAGTCTGAAAGGCTTGAGGCGAGCAAGCAGCCATCTGGCTTAGAAGCAACAGAGTCTACGTGAAATTAGCACACCAGCCTGTGTGATCACAAGGTGTCAAAGTGATCGGGTACTAGGCATCAAAAAGCAACAACAAAAAATCATGTCGTTGTGAATGAGGGGAAGTGCAGATTGGAGACCCAAGGCTCATCTGTAGACCACTGGACATCCCTTTGCAGGGGGGTTGGAGGAAAGAAATGAGCCAATCATGGTGCAGGGTGCAGTGTAACATTGTTGAAACAGACAACTTTCCTCTAGATCTTGAATGTTTCCCTTCAGTCCCCTTCAATTCCCACCCCTGCAATCATGATTGCAATTCTACCTTAAAAAGCTGTCTAGACCAGAGGATTTGCATAGGTACAGATAGAAACTAGAAATACAGAGAACCCAGGACAGATGATCCCTTTAGAACAGTGGTGAGAGTGGTGATACCAGGAGGGTGGAGGGAAGGTGAGGCAGAAAGTGGGAACCAGTTACAAGGAGCTACATATAACTCCTCCCTGGGGGATGAACAATAGAAAAGTGCGTGAAGGAAAACGTGAAGCAGTGTAAGATATGATAATCATTTATAAATAATAACAATAATATTAAATAATAATATTAAAATAATAATAATAATCATTTATAAATTATCAAGGGCTCATGGGGGGTGGGAGAGGGGAGAAGTGAGGAGCTGATACCAAGTGCTAAAGTAGAAAGCAAATGTTTTGAGAATGATGATGGCAACAAATGTACAAATGTGCGGGACACAGTGGCCGCATGTATGTATTGTGATGAGTTGCATAAGGCCCCAATAAAATGATTTAAAACAAGAGTCAGAATGAAAAGAACACCAATAATATTTAAAACATCAATGAAGGAGCTTCTTTCTGGGAATAATCAAGAAATATTTGAGCACAGAGCAATTCAGGTTGTGTCGCGAGAGGTCAACTGATCATGTACTTACCATATTGCACCTTGCTTCGATTCAGCATAAACAAGTTGACAATAATCTGATAACAAAGCTTTTTCAGTCCCTCTTGTGTGACTAGAAAGGATCGGACAGGGACATCATCTGACTAGATAATCTGCAGACTGGCTTTGGGCTTCTACTCTCCTCTGTAACCATCTACAAATTGGGTGTTCATAATTTAAGCTCTGGTACATTCCCCTTCATCATATTTGGATTTTGTTCATGTCATCTTTGGATCACACAGCCTGGTGTGCATCTTCTGCATGAACTATTTGACACCTCACTTAGATTCCTTTTTTGCTTGTGGCTTTATGCCAGTATTTCCCCTTTGCTGTGGTTTGTGCTTGTTTCTTGAACTTGGTATTTTTTTTTGACTTACCCAATGGGAAATAGCTGCCTGGTTTTAGCTACTCAATGTTTAAGAATAAGGTTCATAGTTTCTTCTATGAACTATGAACATTCAATTCGATCTTCCTATTTTTCATGTATTTTAATGAACTTTTCCTTTATAGATGATACTCTTGTTTTCATCCTAGATGTAAATATAGATTACATTTTTATATAAACTAAATAAACTGCCTCACAACCTATTAATAAACAGCATTATAGTCACAGGAGAGACAATTGAAGTTGTTGAGGATTTTGCTTTATTTGGATCCATAAACTGCTCAAAGCAGCAGCCAGGAAATCAAATGATGCATCACTTTGAGCAAATCTGCAGCAAACAATCTCTAAGTGGTAAACAGCAAAGACAATACTTAGAAGAATAAAGTGTACCTGATTCAAGCCACGGTATTTTCAGTCACTGTATAAGCATGTAAAAACCAGGGCAACGAAGAAAGAAGATCAGAGAAGAATTGATGTTTTTGTATTATAGTGGTGGAGAAAATTGTGGACTATCCCATAGGCCACCGTAGGAACTAACAAATCTATGTTGGAAGAATTGCAGCCAGAATGTTCCTTCACTGCAAGGTGTGATTCCTCTCATGACTGAACATAAGAGCATTTCCAGGAAGGACTAGTCCCTGGAGATAGACATAATGCTTGGTAAAGTAGAGTTCAGGAAAAGAGAGGAAGACTGTGAACAAAATGGATTGGCATAGGACAGGAGAGAGCAGTGTTTAGTTCTGTTGTGAATAAGGTTATTATGAGTTGCAATGAATGGCAAGGCACTAAAAAACAAAAAAGGTAAGAAAAATAGTCAATTAAATTTCTGTCACTGGCTTTGCTATTTAAAAAAAATTTTTTTTGCTATTTTTTTGTGTGTGGGCATCACTGCCCCCTGGTGGGAGTAGGAGGCCCAGCCTCGCTCCTGGAGAGCTGCTGCTGGATATGAACCACCAATCCTGTGGACCGCACTCCCACGCCCAACCACTACGCTACCGGGGCTCAGCCCCGGCGTTTAGGGAGCATCACTGATTTATTTTCTAATTATCAGCTATTTGTACCCTGTAGGCACAAGTTTCTATTTGAAATTTCCATTGAATCACAAGATCCTGAAATTTAAAGCCATATTTTTATTTTTCATGTTTCCATTCTTCGTCTAAACTAAAACCTTCACCTTATTAGTTAAAAAAGCAACCATCTTAGCAACTTCCTCATTTAAAAGACTTTTATTGACATGCAATTCATGTACCACATTAATCACTGGATTAAATATTTAAGAGTTGTTCAATCTTCACTACAATCAATTTTAGAGTGCTTTCTCCATTCTTGAACCCATTATTACTAGCTCCCCATTGTCCTCCACAAGAACTCTGTTGTCATACTTCTTTGCCATTCGAATTTGTGAAGCTCAGTTCCTTCTTCTATAAATTAAAATGCTTGGGCTAGCAAACATTGTTAGAGTAACTTATTATTTTGAAACTTAACATTTGTCGGACAAACCCACATTTGCAGTTCCAATCATGTTTTCATTTTATTGGAAAATACTTTTATTTCTGGTTACCATAAAGAATATTTGGAATGTTAATTTCAGCAGAGTGGTTTTGTTCAATGGAATTTAGGAATGCAAACTATGTACACCCAAGTTTTGGTTGACCTACATAGTGGAAGTGTGTGTTCTCATGTGTATACTTAATAACAATGGTCAGATCTATTCTAATCTCCGTGTATTCCGTGTTCAGTACTTAGTCTTATAAATGATCACATTGTTTAGCAATAAATGCTTCCTTTATTGTTGACTTCTCTAATTCTTTTACTAGTATTTTTTTTCTAATTAGTATTTTTAACCCCAGCCCTTAAAGAAAGAGACAAGTGCTAACTTTTATTTTTTTTTAAATTTTTTTTAGGCATCACTGCCCTGGTGGTGGGAGTAGGAGGCTCAGCCTTTGCTCCTGTGAGCGGGAATTGAACCTCCATCCCAGTGGGCTGCAGTCCAGCGCACAACCACTATGCTACCGGGGCTCAGCAAGTGCGAAATTTTTGAGCAGTGAAATTACCACAAGTTGAACTATTGTGCATAGTCAGATCCTATAGATTCCAACAAGGAAGTGCCGCTTAGCTGTGATATATTGATTACAGATAACTTTTATTCAGTGCTTAGTGTTTTTCAGACCATATAAAGCAGGGTCTTTATCTGTATAACTTTGTGAAGTAAGTGATCTTAAAAAAAAAAATCAAGGACTCGGACGTAAGTGTGTGGGTGTAGGACAAACTCCCAAGGACTGTCAGGGGCTGATTTTTCAGTCGTTCTCTAAACTTTTCTTCTGAGGCGCCTCTGAGCAGTCCTGCACTGACAACTTGTCAATTAGCAGTTGAACTCATTTGACCATACATGGACTACAGGTGATATTACCAACTTCAGAATATAAGCAAAGCAACTGGGATACAGAAAGATCATGTCATTTGTCCATAGGCATACAGGAAACCTATTTTTAAAATCCATATGGTGTCATGCTAACCACCTTCTGAGAGAATACATTGAATGACTTCTCACTCAATGATTTTGGAAATAGCTAAAAGCAACACTAAAGCTAAAATGTTACTGAAGGCACTCTAAAATGGTCCCACTGTGAAAAGCAGTGTGAACGTCCTATGGAAATTGTAAATAGCCATTCTACTGATGAAAAAGTTCTATTACCTTTTCAAACCATTTCTGACCAACTTTTTGATGTCTCTTCATATGTCCTAGAGCTATAGAAGCCTCAACATAAAATGTATACTCATATTCAAAGTAGCATTACGGTATGGAAATAACCCAAGTGCCCGTCAACAGATGGAAGCTTTGAGAAAGTATGTTAACTAAGGGCAACATTAAAGAATATGGATGAATCTCAAACACTGCATAATATGGATGATCCTAGAGGATTGTATGTGGAGTGAAGCAATTACAAGATGCCTTTACCTTGGCCTGCCCTATCATCTTTACAGTCATTTATTATGCACTAACTAACCCTTTGTTGCAGGCAGTGTGTCAATCCAACTCACTGAACATCTCCCTCTGTTTTGTTGGTTTACCAAATTTGACCTACCTTTACCTTCTACTTTACCATGTATGATGCACCTTTCTAGGTTCCTCCTGAAAGCATGTCAAAAGTATATGAGACAGTCTTGTAACCTTCACTTTTATGGAGCATTCTGGTTGTACATTCTTCCAGGAGAGGCTTGACTGTTTTTCGTAGTCCATGATACCTTTACAATTCTTCACCAGCATCATAATATAATATTTAGTGCAAAAAGAACATAATTTGTGCTAGTGTGGAGTTATATGCATATTGCAATTGTATCCATGAAGCTAGTAGAATGTAATGGGAACAAAGTTAGGAGAACTTAGTCCTAATAAAACACCTCAAAGGAAGGAGTCCCTAGCCTCGGATTCCTGTCTCAGAGACCATCAAGGTCAACACTGTTCTACAGACTTCTTCAGAGAGTACTGGCTTGGGTCTTAGAACCGTGCACAAGGCTAACTCAGGGGTCGATATTGATCTATCTTTGTCCGGAGCACAGCAGAATGGAGAACATTGAACACACATAGAAACAATTCATTCATTCATTCATGTGAACCGCTTCCTCCACAGTCTTGAGCTCAGAATGTTATGATGCCAGGGTACGCTTTCAATTGCCTTGACAGGGACCACAATAGAGAGTGAGATAGAAATGTGGAAGAAAACCCAAAACAACAAAAATGGCCAAACTTACTGGTCTGATAGAGACTGGGGAAAAAACTGAGACTATCGCCTTTAGAGACAAGAGTGGTAAGACGTCACCACACATTCTTTGGCCATACTGTCCAGAGAAGGGCACCATGCTTGTTAAAGTGGAGGGGCAGCAGAAATGCTGAAGGACCTTGGTGAGATGCATTGACACAGTGTCTGCAAGCAGGGGCTCTGGCAACAGACCAATTGTGAGGTTGGAGTTGGACCAAGAGGTATTTCCTTCTTTTTATTTCTTTTCATAGTACATAAGGCCACTATGAGCTGGAACTGACTTACCAGCATCTACCACCACCAACGATTCTCTAAGTGACTCCACAGGCTTGGAAGCCAAATTATTCCAACAGTTTCACTTTCAGTCAGGTGATAGGTAATTATATAAGGTGATTTGCTAACAATAAGGAGATGTGTCCTCCTCAGAACAATCAACTAAAGGAGATTCAAAGGACATCCCTTGTCCAGGGATGATGCTCAAAAGGCTTGAAAAGATAGGGCAGAAGAGAAATGGAAATTGTAAGCAAAGAAAGGAAATTGAAAGAGTGCCATTGCATTCCAGGTATTGTCATCCATGTCACAATGTGAATGAATTGTTGAATGAAATTTTTAAATGTAAAATCAATTTGTTCTGTAAGTTTTTCAGAAGATTAAAGAAGATGTAGCAGTAGAAGAAAAAAAACATCAGTAAAGATAGAGGTAAGGAAAGTAACTTTGGGTAGGGTGATCTTAAAACCCTGTCGGAGGAGCTGACCTTCAAGCTGACAGAAGAACTCATAAGAACAGGGAGAAAGGATCCCCAAGATCTTATTACACAGCCAGTGACGAGAGAATCTTTCCCTAAACTTGGTGCTCTGAATTTGTGCATCGAATCTCCTAAGTTATCAGGAAATAAATCTCATTCTTTAGAAAACTAATGCAAATTAAAAAATTAAAACAAAAAATAGAAAAATGTATTTAATTACTATTGCCGCATTTTAACAATAGGCACAGTTCATAGTTTTATAAGTCAAGTCTCAGTCGTAGTGGTCCTATAAGACAGAACAGAAGTGGCCCCATATGATTTCCAAGGCTGTAAATCTTCCCTGAAGCCGCCTATCACACCTTTCAAACACGGAGCAATGATGGAGTTCAAGTCTCTGAACCAGCAGTTAGCAAACTTAACAAATTAACCATTGAATCAATGAAAGTATAAAACAAAAAAACACCCAAACTCACCACCCTTGTGTCACTTCTGAGTAACAGTAACTGGATAGCTTAGACGAGAATTGCCTCGGTGGGTTTCAGAGACCATTTCTCTGTATGGGACTAGGAGGCTTCATCTATCTCTGATGATGATTTCCAACTGCTGAGTTTGCAGTTGGTAGCCCAAGCTGTAATCCAATATGTCACCAGGGCTTCACTGACTCACCAGGGCTCCTTAAATGGAATCAATGAGCCTTGAAAAGCCAGTTTCAAAAAAAACAAAGTTTAATTTAGTTATTCAAACTTTAATTCTTGGCACCAACCTTCACTCAATTATCCAATTTTGACTTGTTCCCTATAGAACCCTTCCCCTGAGATAGTCTAATCTCCTAATTTACAATATTTCCATCTTCAGTGTTTTCTTAGTTATTTTTTACTTTTTATTGTGAATTGCATTGGAGTTTACATTGTAGATAATTTTGTATAGTGACGGACTGAGCCCTGGTGGCATAGTGGTCGTGTGCGGAACTGCAGTCCACTGGTTTGGCGGTTCAAATTCAGCAGCAGCTCTCCAGGAGCAAGGCTGGGTCCCCTACTCCCATCAGAGGGCAGTGATGCCCCCCAAAACAGAGCAAAACAAAATTATGTATAGTGTCCTTTGGTTTACTCATTGGGCTGTAATCTGCATGGTGGATTGTTCAAAACCATTAGCAGCTTTATGGGAGAAAGACACTTTGTGAGGATATTACATTCTTATTATATCATGGTAAATCTTCTCACCCAGTAAAATATTTCTCATCCTGTAAAATATATCACTTATTTAAGTGTTTCTATGATTTACTATAAGAACCCTGAGGGACAGAGTAGAATTGCCTGATACAGTCTCCAGAGGCATAGTGTTTATAGAAGGGAGTCCTGGTAGCAGAGAGGCTTCAGATTGGACTGCTAAGGACAGTTTGAAACCACCAGCCACTCCTGTGGAGAAAGAGAAGGTTTTATATTTCCATAAAGAGTTACTGTCTCAGAAACCTATAACGTCAATTCCCTTTCCTATAGGGGTATTATGAGTTGAAATCAACTCCATATCACTGAGTTTTTAAAGCAATTTTTATTATAAGTTATTTGGTGGCTTACTCTCAGATTTATCTTCATCTTCAATAATTAAAAACACTAATAATTTTCATATTTCTTGTACTCATTTTCATTAGTGGGATTATTTTTTTAATTGGGGCAAAAATATGCACAACTAAACATTCTCCAATGCAACAACTCCTACATGTATAATACAGAGCAGTTGATTATAATCTGAGTTGTGCAACCATTATTGATAACCTTTTCCAAATTATTCTCTAACATTAACATAAACTTAATGCCCTGGAAGAAGAAAATGTTCTACAATTGATTGTGGTAATGATTGTCCAACTATTCTTGATATGATTGAACTATTTAACTATATAATATGTGGAAAAAGTTCCAATAAAACTATTTAAAAAGCACACATATATCTACTAAATTAACCCTCTAGTATCCACCCTTTAGCCACTTCCCACCCTCCTTCAATAGACTATCCTCCGCCATTTCACCAGAGCCAACACCAACCAAGAGTCCAGTCCACTGCTCCAGTCCCCTACCTTCCTACCCCTGGCAACCTTGAAAATCTGTTTCCTTTTGCTTTTCCCCTGATATCAATAGTCACATATAATATGTATTTGTATATGAGGGTTTCAGCTTTTCTGCACCCTCTGGGTTATTTGTTGTTTTCCGTATTCTTGATTATCATTTTCAATGAAAGATTGTGTGTTATTGCTGTTTTGATTTGTATCTCCAGGTGGCTAATGATGGTGATAATTTCTTCATATATTTGCTGGCTGCTTGAATGTCATCTTTAGTGAACTGTCTGTTCATGTAACTTGCCAAGTTTTCATTGAAGTCCTTGTCTTTTTCTTACTGAGATGTTGCAGTTGATTTGAGATTAGTCCCTTGTCTATCATATTTCTATCAATTTTTGTTTTCACAATCCATGGGTTCTCTTCATACTCTTTCAATGAAACTTTTTGATACACGTTGTTGTGAGGTGCCGTGGAGTCATTTTGACTCATTGCCACCCTAGATACAACAGAACAGAACACCGCCTGGTGCTGTCTCAACAGGACCTATGCCTCAATTGCTCCCATGCCTCAGTCATCTTTTGAAGCTACTGTATCAGTCCATCTCATTGAAAGCCTTCCTCTTTTTAGCTGTCTCTCTACTTTATCCACCTGACATTAGCAATGATGTTCCACATCCTCTTCTGAATCTGACCTGAATCTTTAGCAGCTCCCTTTCAATATACTGCTGCAATCATTGTTGAATGACCTTCAGCAAAATTTTTATGTGTATATGATATCACTGATATTGTTGATAGCTTGCATATTCTGTTGTGTCACGAACAGAATGGGTACAAATATGGATCTCTTTCAGTCATTTGATCAAGTACTTTTCTTCCAAATTTCCTGACATAGACTCCTCCTTGTTCTGATTGGATCATCTGTTTTGAATTCCTGGTTACACTCCGTACCAGCTCATACAACTCTTATCACAATCCATCCAACCATCTATTGTGCCAAGCACATCTGTATATTTGTTGCCATCATCAGTCTCAAAACATTTGTTTTCTACTTGAACCCTTGGTATCAGCTCCTCATTTCCCCCTTTCTCCCTCTCCCTGCTTCCCTTTCTCCCACCTAATGATTTGTAAATTATTATTATTATTTTGTCATGTCTTACACTGCTGATGTCTCCACAAAATTTTCTGTTGTCTGTACTCCAGGGAGGAAGTTATACATAGATCTTTGTGATCAGTTCCCCCTTTTTAACCCACCTTCCCTCCACCTCCCAGTATCACCAATCTCACCACTGGTCCTGAGGAGTTCACCTGTCCTGGATTCCCTGTGTTTCCTGTTCCTATATGTAGCAGTGTACATCTTCTGGTTTAGCTGGATTTGTAAGGTAAAATTGGAATCATGATGGTTGACAGTGGGTCGGGGAAGCATTCAAAAAATGAGGAAATTTGTGTTTCATCTTTGCTACACTGCATTTTGACTGGCTCATCTTCTCCCAGAGACCCTTCTGTAAGGGATGTCCAGTTGCCTACAGATAGGGTTTGGGCCTCTACGCTGTACTCCCCCTCATCGCTTCTTGGCCAAGTGTACTCTTCCTCATTCGCAATGATATGTTTTTTTTTTTATTTGATGCTTTATACCTTGTCCCATGTATACCCTAGATGCTATGTTTTTTTGAGAGCTGGGCACCATCAGTTTCTTTGCCATATTTGCACTTGCTTTGTCTTCAGCAATCGTGTCGGAAAGATGAGCATCTTGGAAAGCCAGTTTAATAGAACAAAGTGTTCTTGTATTGAGGGAGTTCTTGAGTGGAGGTCCAATGTCCATCTGCTACCTCAATACTAAACTTATAAATATATGCACATAGATATATTTTCCATAATATGTAAATATACTTACATATTTGCATAACTGTACTTAAACCTCTCTGAAAACCTTTGTCTCCTAGTTTATCCCTCTATTTCCTTTTATTTTTCTCTTGTCCCACTATCATGCTCAGTCTTCATTTGAGTTTCAGTGATTCCTCTCAGTTACATTGCCCTTGATCAAGCCTTACTAGGCCTCCTACACCCTCCTTGCCACAGATTTTGGATCATTTGTTGTCCCCTTGTCCCCGGGTTTGTTCACACCCACTTCCTTTCCCCCATCTTCCCCTCTCCTATGTTCCACACCCCCCATCCCATTGTTTTTTCCTCCAGATTGTTGAACCCACCTATCTTATCTAGATAGATCTGCAGAGATAATAACATGCACAAAAACAAAGAGCAAAACAAATCAACACAAGAAAACAAAACAACAACCAGAAACCAATGACAAGAGAAGAAAAGCCTATACATAATTCAAGGTCTGTTTATTGACCTTTTGGAATATTTCTTGGTAGAGTCTGATGGGGTCCCACACCTTGAACCCAAATTTTGGTATTCCCTGAGTTCTTCCTTGCTCCTGCTATTCTGTTGCATGTTAATAGGGTTTTGCCTCAGTGTGTTGGGGTCAGGTCAGATCAGACGCAATCCCCACACGGTGTCTCCAGTGTTGTCCTCCGTGGCATTGTGGGTCAGTGAGGGATGTAGTGTCTCATAGTGGTGGAGCCGGCCCTGTGGTCCTGTCTGTGCAGTGACTGTTCTAAGTGGGGATATTGTCCTCAAGACTTGGTGGGCCGGGATGTGCTCGACTCTCTTCCTCCCCCTTCATTTGCTCTTGTGTGCTCTGATCAGACATGATCCTCTCCCTGAGCTATAGCTTCACTGCTGTCTTCTGAAGCGAATTCTTCTTGGGGGAGAGGCGGCTGTCCACGTAGTGGGGATTGGGGCTGGCCCTGAGACCTCTCTATTGGTTACCTGCTTCATGCTGATATGCTGTAATCACATCTTGGAGCACCCTCGTTCCCTGTGGAGATAGAAAAAATACCCTCCCCTTGGGCAGATTCGTTCTCTGTTCCCCCACTACCCATTCCTTTTTTCCCCTCTATGCCTGCTGCCCCCTCCTTTTTAGTTGGCTACTCTATGTATCCCTGAATTTGGCTCCAATAGCCCTTGATTGTTTTTTTGTTGTTGGAAGTTTTAAAATGACTTAATTTTCCTCCTTTTTGTAATTGGTTTTTGAGGTTTCTGCCTCAGTCTCTGTTAGTGTGTATAGATATTGTGCTTCTAGAAATTTCTTCTTTCACTGCCTTCAAGTTTATGCCAAGTCCTAGTGACCTTATAGGACAGGCCAGAACGGACTCTGTAAGTCTCCAAGATGGTTAATATTAGGGGAGCAAAGGCCTCGTGTTCAGAGCAACTGTAGCTTTGAATTTCTGAACTAGAGGATCATAGTCCAATGCATAACCATTATGACATGCGGTTTCCTTCAAAATAATGTCTTCTTTTCCTGTCATTTGGTTCTGTTGTGATGTCACCCCTTTCATCTCTTATTTTTAGCATTACATCTCTTGTATTTCTTTTGTAATTTTTAAGAGGCTTATTTATTTTAATTACTTCAAAGAACCAACTTGTTGTCTTGTTGAATTTTTTCCCTGTTTTGTGATCTATTTATTTTAGCTCTAATTTTTATTATTTATTTTTATCCTGCTGATTGAAGGTTTATTTTGTTCCTCTTGTTCTAGTTGTTGAAAGTAATGAGTTAAGCTGTTAATTTTGATTCCTTTCCTTTTGATCACATGTGAATTTTTTGCTATAATTTGCCCTCTGAGTACTTACCACTTTGTCTATGTCACCTAGATTTTGGTTGTGCTGTGTTTCTGTTCTAATTAGTTTTAAGAAATTGTTTGAGTTCATTCCTTCAATTTCCATCCATTTGTCCAGCAGTGGTGTTCATGCAATGTATTGCTTAGTTTCCATGTAGTTGATATTTTGCTCTTGTCCTTCTAATTTTTGTTTGCCAGTTTTATAGCATGTGGTCATATGGATCATAATATCTCAAGATTTTAAAATGTATCAATGCTTGCTTTGTGTCCTAATATGTGGTTTATTATAGAGAATATTGTATGTGTAATGGTAATGATGCTTAATGTATTCTTGTTGGGTGGAGTGTTCTGCATGTGTCCAAGAGATCGTTAGTTAATTGTATTGTTTATTTAGTCTGTATCTTTATTGTTACTTTCTGTATAATCTGTCATTTCTTTCTGTGTGAGCATTAATTATTTTCTGTATAATCTTTTTGTATGAACTTTATTGAACTTTATTTATTGTATTGAAACTCCATAATAGTATTATTATATTGCCATTTTTCTCTCTACTTCTCTAAGAGTTGATTAAAATATTTTAAGTATCTTTTAAAAAAATCATTTTATTTGGGATGCATACAACTCTTATCACAGTCCACATATACATTCATTGTGTCAAGCACTTTTATACATTTGTTTCCCTCATCGTTCAAGAAACACTTGCTTTCCACTTGAGTCCATGGTGTCTGCTCCTCTTTCCCCCCTCCCTCATTGCCCCCAATCAAGTGTTTTTTAATGTTTGTTTTAGTTGTGTCTTCCAGTTAAATTATCCCTTACATCATTATGTAATGCCTTTGTTTGTCTTTTGATGATTTTGCTTTGAAATCTATTTAGTCAGAGATTAATATTGCCATTAATGCTTTTTAAAAAAATTGCTATTAGCCTGGTGTATTTTTTCCATGTTTTGATTTCCAGTCTTTGTTTTGGTCTCTAATATTTGTTCTTTGTTATCATTATATTACTGGGTCTCATTTTCTTATCCAGTTGGGCACTCCATCTTTTGACTGCTATATTTAATCCATTAACATCTGGTACTGTTATTGATGGGCAGATTTGATGCTATTTATTTTGATGTGTGTTTTCTTGTGATAGTATTGCTTTTTTATTTGTATATGGTTGTTTTGAAAATGTTCTAGTTTTATGATATCTGTGTGGAGTTGTCTTATATGTTTATGTAGTTTTCTGTTTTTGCTTTACTGTCAAGAGTATCCTGATTAGTATTTTGAAAATAATGTTAGCTTTGTTTTTTACAAGTTCCTTTAATTTATCCTTGTCTGGAAATACTTTCACCTGTCCCTTATCTTTCACATTTGAGTGACAATTTAATTGGATATAGAATTTTTTTTGAAGTTCATGTGTGTCATTCCATTCTTTTCTTTTTGTGTGGTTTCAGCTTAGAAACCCAAACTTATTTTTATTTATTTTATTTTGTAGGCGAAAATACCTTAATTGATAGTCTATAATTTAACTCTCAGTTCTTATAATCATAATGATGCCTACAGACAGCTTATATCCATTATGATGGCTCAAAAGTGACCCTAGCCAACTCAGGCTTTGCAACTGCAATTAGCTGGTGGTTTCCCCCACCCCCACAGCCCCCCATTCGTGTGTGTAAAGTAGGATCTAAGGCTATCACTCCCTGTCTCCTCCTTTCTTTGGGAATGGGGTTAGATGTTGTATATCCGTGAGGTTTCTTTTTCTTTATTTGTTCTATTAAAGTATGAAAAATAAAGAAAATTAAATTAAATTAAATTAAATTATATATTTATTTAAAAGGGGTTATTAATGAAGTTAGCGAGTTGTAATGCCAGTGAGAAATGTTCAAGGTCATTGGGTACTAGGACATGTTATAAAGTTTCCAAGCTGCTAATTACAGAAGCACACTACTCTGCTGTAAGGCTCAGTTGGAAGACACTCTGCTCAAGCTGTGTACATAAGCAAACCCAGTTCCCTGAATTAAGTGTCTACAGGTACCCCCTCCAATAAGCCTCAGCTCAAAGGGTGTACATATACCCCCTCCAATAAGCCTCAGCTCAAAGGGTGTACAGGTACCCCTTCCAATAAGCCTCAGCTCAAAAGCCTTCAGGTCTACATCTGTGGGCTATAGCTTGTATCATACCAGTGGGCTGAGCTTGGCGTTGGTATATCCTTAGGATCTGATTGCACAGGTGACATTAAGACCTGTGCTCACTGAGTCCCTGGGTCCTGAGAATGAATGTCTACCAGGGTTCCTGGATGGTCCAAAGGTCCAGAGGGAAACACCACCACTGTCCTGGACTCCATAATACCCTCCTTTCCGTCGGGATGCTTCTGGTTCATGACCCCAGGGCTTCCTGAGGATTTTAGGTCGCAGACATCGTGGTCGAGTCTGATGGCAAAGTGTGATCCTAAGTCCTGCCTCATGAGCAGCTGGACTTGGGGAGTGGCAGCACAAGCTCAACTCTCGCAGCTCCGCCTCCCCTCCTGCTCTGCTTTCGTCTTCACAGGACTTAAAATATGTATGTGTTCACTTTCTTCTTAAGTTTGCCTAATTAACTGAAACACATTTTTTCAAAGTGCCTAACAGATTGTTCTATATTCTGTTATTATTGGAATCCCAAAGCTGTTTATTATGTCTACTACCTCATTCTTGGTGGACAGTTATCTTTTATTCCATAAAACATTGTAGACACATTTGAACTGTAGCAAAATTGATGCAGTCTAGGCTGAAACTGCCCTATGAGGATATTAGGATAATTTTATGCTCTCTTATTCCACAAATATCAAGAGTATTACTGTTACAAGGTCAATTTTAACTGTAATTCCTTGTACAAACCAGACAATGTTTGGTACAATCTCAACACCGAAAAGACTTTTGCTTTTGTTTTTAATGCTCAAAATTTAGGTTACATGTTCTTGTGCATAGGTCCCTGTGAGTAAAGTAGACTCCCTGGCAGCAGGTTGGGGCTTTTGCATTTGGAATCTCTCTATACTACTCGTGAATAGTACTTGTTTGTTCTCTTGTTCACCTTTATATTGAGTGTAAACCCTTTTTGAATGTTCGCTCCTTTGTCTTAATGATAAAAAAAGAGGTTGCCTCTGTTACATGACAACAGAACAGAAATAGGGATGACCTGAAGACACAGAGAAAGAAGTTAGATGTAAATCTAACAGAGTTAGATTTCTGTTTGGTAAAAATATAGGAAGCTGAGAACCTTTTGTTTTTGAAGGTAGCCTTGATGGCATACTGGGCATTATTCTGAGATGCTAGCCACAAGATCAGTGGGTTCAAACTACCTGCCATTCCATGGGAGAATGATTTTGCTGTCTATTCTATAAACATTTCTAGTCACGGAAACCCGAAAGGGGCAGTTCAAGTCTGTCTCATAGGGTTGCCATGACTTGGGATTCACTTGATGGCAGTGACTTTGTATCTTTGCTGTTATCATTGGTGGCATCATGGGTTGGGTATTTGGTTGCTAACCTCAAGGTCAGCAGTTTGAGTCTCCTATTCACTCTGAGAAAGAAAAATGAGACTCGCTGCTCCTGTAAAGATTTAAGACCCAGGAGCCCCAAGGGGCAGCTCCACACTGCCCTTCAGTGTCACTATGAGTCTTAACTTACTCACTGACATTTAATTTGGGTTAATGAATTTGTCTGGGTTTTGTGGTATTTTCTGATTGGATGAGGTGTTGCTAGAATGTTTATATTTACCCAGAAATTTAAGAAGCAATAATTTCATCTGCTCAAAATAAAATGAAAAAAATTTAAAGCTTCAGCAAATTAAGATAAAAAGTAAGTTCCAGCAGGAAAAATAGTACATTTGGAGGTGCCATAAGAGCCTCTCCCAGTTTTCCAGGCATGTTATTCTCATCCTATGACTCCAAAATCCTAGTTAAAGTTGATTTGGCCGCATTCGAAGGTATGAGCATGACCCAAAGGCATTGGTATAGTTAGTTTATGGCTGGTCAGAGGCACAGAAACTTGTCATCTTGACTTGTTCTTGCTGTTCGGTGCCTTCCAGTCAGTTTTGCCTCACTGAGATCCCACATGACAGAGCACACCTATCCCATAGAGTTTTTAAAACTGTAGTCTTTACAGGGAAAGGGGCCTTTACTCCTTGATTTGGCAGTTGACTGAAAGGTTGCAACTCTATCAGTCACACTGTAGAAGAAAGAAGAAACAGTCTTCTTTCAAGAAGATTCATAGTCTGGGAACCTCCATGGGGTCAGTGGAATCAGAATTAGCTTGAGAGCAATGGGTCAATTTTTCCAGATTGACCAGATGGATCAGAACACCAGCTCTTTCCCCAGTGGAGCCTCTTGGAGACTTCCACCCCTCCTTCTTCTAACCGTAGCCACAGGTAATTAATTATTGTGCTACCATCTCTGAGGACTGGCCCTCCAAACTGGCAGTTGTGAGTGCTCACAAATAGTTAAACAGTTCAATTAAAAATTTATTTTAATATCTAATATATATAAAAATAAAAATATATTAAAGTATTTTAATATTTAATGGTAATAGCTAAAGTAATTTTCAACTATTCATAGTTTAACCAAAAAAGCATATTAAAAGTGTTTAAATTACTCTAAAACAAAGAAATTATGGGGGGGGAGCGAGCAAGGAGGGGAGAAAATATGAGGAGCTGATACCTGGGTCTTCAGTGGAAAGAAAATGTTTTGAGAATGATGATGGTAACAAGTGTACAAATATGCTTTGCATACAATGGATGGATGTATGCATTGTGATGGGATTTGTATGAGCCCCCAATGAAATAATTATAAAAGACATTAGTGGAAAAAGAAGAACTCTATCAATGATCCATCAAGTCAGAAGGTGATATATGATCAAGGAAAGATGTTTTAGAAGCAAGAAACCCAAACTGTTAATGAAGGCATTGGTCAAAAAACAAGACAGTGGTTCTTAACCTTCTGAATGCCTTTAGTACAGTTTGACCCTTTAGTACAATTCCTCATGCTGTGGTGACCCCCAACCATAAAATTATTTTCATTGTTACTTCATAGTTGTAATTTATCATAATGTAAATATCTGATAAGCAGGATATATATTAAAAAAATTTTTTTTGGGGGGGTATCACTGCCTCTGGTGGTCATGGGTGCTACCCAGTGCTGCTCCTGAGAGCCGCTGCTGGATTTGAACCACAAAGCCTGCGGGCCGCAGTCCTGCACTCAACCACTTATGCCACCGCGACTCAGCCCAAAATTATTTTCATTGTTACTTCATATCTGTAATTTACCATAATGTAAATATCTGATAAGCAGGATATATTTTCATTGTTACAAATTGAACATAATTAAAGCATAGTGATTGATCACAAAAACAATATGTAATTTTTAACACATTATTTCTTTTTTTTTTTCCCACATCACTGCCCTGGTAGGAGTAGGAAGTCCAGCCTTGGTCCTAGAGAACTGCTGCTGGATTTGAACTGTCAACCCTGTGGGTCACAGTCCAACACACAACCACTTGACAACCAGGGCTCAGCTAATTTTTTATATATTGTGAAATATTTACTTCTAATTACAAATAAATGAAATTTTGCCTTAAAGAAATTCAAAACAAGAACTAAGAGAGAGTTGATACTGTTGGATTCATATGGGATAAAAAGACAGAACTAGGGAGAAATGGGCAAAGTGATGGGCATGGAAGAAGTGTATATCACCCATGGCTCCCAGAGATGGTCTCTGTCTTGTCCATGTTTTATTGATCTTGGGCTGCCATGACACATGCCTTAGCTGTGCTAAAGGGCTTCTTCTTAGAAGTCTCCTACTATGTCCTACTATGTCTTTCCTTTATTTTTCCTTGTGTGAAATGTATTAAGTTCATCTTGTGAAAAGACCTGAGTGCATGTATTCTCAACTTGTTGAAAGATCCTAACTAATATACATGGGAAAGAAACTGATTTACAATTCTATTATCTTGAATAACTACGGTTTTTGAAGGCAGGGACCATATGTCCACCATATTTTGGCATTCTTCCTAAGGCTAAGAATGAAAACATCTTTAGTGAGTTTCATCTGCACAAATTTGCTCACTTACAAGATTTTTAGTTTTTCAATATGTTGGTATAATGTATCTCCTATCTTTGCAAGGCGTATTGTGTGATTTGAAGGCATGAATACATTGGATCAGGAATTGAGGAACATGGATCATAATCAGAATTCAAATATGACTCTTGTTGTTATGTGCCTTTGAGTTGGCCCTGACCCATAGCGACCTGGGGTGCAATAGCAGGAAGCACTGCATGGTGCTGCACCATCCTCAGAATTACCCCATGCCTGCGTCCATTGATGCAGCCACTATGTCAAGCCATGTCAGTGAGAGCCTTCCTCTTTTTGACCAGCCTTCCACATCACCAAACTTGATGCCCTTCTCCAGGAAATGGCCTCTCTTGACTGTATATACAAAGTCGATAATGTGACTAGGCTTTGGCAATTGGGAACTCACCCTACATATCTCAGATCAGGCTCTTTTAAATTTAGTTTTTAATTTTATCTGTGTCCTGACTGATAGAAAATTGTTGCAAAAATGATATTAGAGGGCTGAGCCCTGGTGGCATAGTGGTTGAGTGCAGGACTGTGGCCCACTGGGTTGACGGCTCAAATCCAGCAGCAGCTTTTCAGGAGCAAGGCTGGGTCACCTACTCCCACCAGAAGGCAGTGATGCCCCCCCCCCCAACCAAACAAACAAAAATCAAATTAGAGAATGTATGTGAAACTTCTTCTATTAATCTGATATACTTTTGAAATAGAAATGTAGTGGTAAGGCATGAAAAATCCCCGAGTTGGAATGAGCGTGATAGTATTTTAGATCCAGTCTTTATCCTTGGTGCCATTAAGATCAATAAGGACATGCCATTTGCAATTTTCAGAAGAACTTAAATCCTTCTACTTTTGTGCAGCTTTTACCTGGCTCTGTTTCCATTATGGTTTGCTTTAAACACAGAGTTGAAATCTGATTGATGAATCCTAACAACAAACAACAACAAATGTTCTCCTATACCTCCGTTCAAATGAATTTACAAATAGACTTTAAAATTTGGAAACATAAACTAGGCTTGTTGTTTTCTTGAGATAATTATTAAAATAGAGAAACAAGGGAGAGACTCCACTCCAAACTCCATAAGGTTAGTTACAGAAATAGAAGGTATTAATTACCCTTATTACCATACATTTTTAGATCAAATTTGTCTTGGTCCAGGCAAACATGGACCCTGTTATGCTTTTCCATCCTTCCTTGACCGCTCTTCTGGTTCATAGGACTTCATCTCTTCTATGTATTGTGAGAAGCAACACACCGTAAAAGTGAACTTTCTTCATCTCTTCCTCTGTTTGTTCTCTGGGACCTGTCTCCAAGTAACCATAATTAATTGTGAAAATGTGTGTTAAAACAGAATGCCCCTTGACTAATATTTGCATATTAAATGCAGTCTTTAATAGTGGCAAGGCTCCTGGAAATAAAGGAATTCCTGCTATCTGGGAATTCTTTTTTGAGGTTGTCTCATTTCTCAGCACACCTGAGACTCATAGGTAAGAACAGGAAGCAGGTTGTTTGTTGTTTCCTGCCTTAGTTTTTGTGACTATCATGAGAAAAAAAAAAGAAAAAATTAGAATAACTAGAGATTGGCATTCTCTCCTATCATTTCTATAAACCATGAATGGAATTGCTTTTCAAATTGATTAAATCTGCTTTTGGGGGGCAGACCATTGTGCAATAGGTGTCAGAGAATGATTTTTCTAATCACTGACAGGTCCTTTATTGATGTAGCCAGCAGTGACCAGGTTGGAGAAACATTGTTTATGCATGACCCAAAATGCATGCTGATATCTTGTTAGATCCAGATGTTCATATTTCTCGATACAATCTTGACACCAGAGCCCAAATCAACATTTTGCTGGGAGACCAAATTCCTTAAATTCAGCCCTTATTGTTTCTACTCAATTGGGAATTTGTGTATCTCCCTCTCCTTTCAATTCCAACACACACACTCTCCATGTGATAAAGTGAATAGTTCAGAAACAATCAGACAGAATGAAAATACATTTGGAGCAGTAGGATTTCAGACCTTTGAAAGGCCCCAGAGGCCCAATAACTCCAGTTAGAGCCAGTCCTCTCTGCAGCTGAGCTATGGTGATATCTCTGCGGTCTAATTTCAGGACTCATTGGAAAGGATACCTGGACACAATTCAAGAAGAAGCATTTAAAGATAATTTATGAGGTAAACGTTGTTGTTAAGTTCCATTAAGCCTATATTCCAACGCATGCCAATGCTACACACACAGAATGAAACACTGCCTAGCAATGTGCCATCCGTTAATACACTTGAGTTCATTCATGCAGCCACTGTGCCAATTCTACCTCTTTGAGGGTCTTCCTATTTTTCACTGCCCCTCAACTTTACCAATCATGATGGTACTTGAATGGTGGCTCCTGACAACACGCTCCAAGTATGTCAGATGAAGTCTGACCATACTTATCTCTCTAAGGAGCTCTCTGGCCACACTTTTTCGGAAGCAAATTAGTTTGTCTTTTTAGCATTCCATGGCCCTTTCAGCACCACAATTGAACTCACTGATTCTTCTTTAGTCTTCCTTATTCACATGTATATGAGATGTTGGAAAATACCATGTTTTGGGTCAGATTCACATTAGCCCTTACAGTAACAGTTTTTAGTCATTTTCCAATATTCTAAAGAAGTCTTGTGGAGCAAGCTTACCTAATGCAGGTCATCTGTTGGTCTCTTGACTGCGTATTCCATGAATATTGAATGTGGATCCAAGCAAGATGAAATCTTGACAACTTCAACCTTTTCTTCATTTGCCATGATGTTACCGATTGATCCAGTTGTGAGGATTTGGGCCTTCTTAACATTGAGCTGTAATCTGTGCTGCAGGCTGTTTGTAAGCTGGAGGCTCTGCTGAAACCTATTCACTTTGGGTGGCCTGGCTGCCATTTGAACGACCAGTACCATAGTTTCCAGCATCAGAGCAACTTACAAGCCACCGCAGAGTGACAAACTGACAGACAAGTAGTTGGGGATTAAAGTTAGGTCGGATAAGTAAGGGTTATAGGATTAAAGTCCCCCATGCCCCTGAGAAAATTATTCCCAGAGTTGATTTACTGATTGATTCTTATTAATTGGCAGAATTTGATTTGGAGTTCTTTGACATTCTTCTCTGTAATAATTTCAGGTAAGTTAGGGACTTTTCTTTGGCATCACTGCCCTCTGGTGGTCATGGGAGCTAACAAGCCTTGCTCCTGCAGAGCCGCTGCTGGATTTGAACCGCCAAGGCCAAGGACCGCAGTCCCACACTCAACCACTACACCACCGGGGCTCCGCCCAAGTAAGGGATTTTAAAATGGAGCTACACCTATGTTCTGATTCATATTTGAAAAGTTATGTTAAAACAGGTCTAGTCTGATGACCTTATAAAGAAAAGGTTACTGGGTGACATAAGTGGTTTGTAATTGGCAGTTTACCAAAAGGTTGGTGATTCAAACCCCACCAGCAGTTTTTCTAAGAAAAGACTGGTCATTTGTTTTCATAAAGAATGTGGGAAGTGGGGGTGGGGCGGCATTAGAACCTATCTCCACAGTTATACTGTCTAATACATGGAATCACCTTGAGTCTAAATAATCTACAGGGTAACAGATTGATTTTGTTTTAGTTTTATGCAGAGACTCGTACTAGTGATTAGAACATTTGGTTATTTTTAGGGAATATTTTCTGGCTTCGGTGAGTTAAATATATGCACTATGAATTGGATTATATAGGTATGTACTTGCCCTTTGATGGGGTGAAGGAAAAATATATAATGTTGATATTTCTCTTACACTTTAAATTTATTAGCATTATTGTTTTTCTCCAATTAAAAAGAAGGAGCTTGGGTGGAGCAATGGTTTACTACTGGACTTCTAGTTATGAGATTGATGATTTGAACACACCAACTAGTAGGACAAAAGACCAAGCAATCTATTTCTGAAGAAGATTAGAGCCTAGGAAAGTGAGCTGCAGAGTCATTCTCTGCCTTCTAGATTTACTATGAGTCAGATGAGACTCAGTGGTATACAGTAATGTCAATAAAAAAATATCATGAGTCGGTGAGTAATGTAAGACAACAGGATTAATCCAGGTTTCTTAATTTATGATATGATTCTTGCTACTATGAAGACAATGAGTTTAATGAAGTACAACATTTTGTTTTACTTACTTAATAAATCCAGTCACATTGTTTCAAGTTTGCTGAGAAAAATTGTGACAAAATAAGGATTTATACCTATTTTTAAAGTCTATTAAATTGATCTGTTCTCCAAACCTTTTTTTGGGGGTGGGGAATAATCACTGCCCTCTGGTGGGAGTGGGAGGCCCAGTCTTGCTTCTGGAGAGCTGCTGCTGGATTTGAGCCGCCAACACAGTGGGCTGCAGTTCCGCACTCAACCACTATGCCACTGGGACTCAGCCCTTCTCCGAACATTTTAAAGAACTATTTCAGACCATAATCAAACACTTAATAGGCAAACACATTTAGTTGGGACCAACCGATGGCAAGCCTGTCTGGCAGAGTAGTACTGCTCTGTAGGGTTTCTGAGGCTGCAATTGAAAATTGATATAAATATACTATAATTCCATAGTTTCATGGCATCCTGCAATATTGTACGATTTCTACCATAATCAGGATGTAGTGCAAGCTCCAAACAATTTTTTATGGAGTAGAGAAATCTTGTCTTTCTCCCTTGCAGCTGTTGGTGGTTTCCATTGCTGATCTTGCAAGTAAGAGATCAATGCATATCCCACTCTACCACCAGGTCTTCTTCAGAAATCTTGGGAAATTTTTTGTCAGTGTCCCCTTTCCATGGAAATTTAAAGCCCTCTGTTGCATTTCCTTTCTAGCATAATTTGGAATTATAGAGCTGGATCACATGTCAAAATCCAAAATTTAATCATGTACAGAAAATGTGATTGAAGATAATTTAAGAAAATATGTTTACCCTAAAAAGAATAATATCCCAAGTAGTAAAATATCCATAGTTATAGTTTATTTTATGACACAATATTTTTAGATTTATGGTCAAGATACCATTCCTCCATATTTATTCTATCTGTATGCTTAGAAAATAATCTAAGAAGCCAAAGTACATAAAAAAATGCAGCATCAGGATTGGAGGAAGACTCATTAACAACCTTCAATATACAGATGATGCAGCCTTGCTCACTGAAAGTGAAAGGGCTTTGAAGCACTTTCTCATGAAGATCAGTATCGATTATAACTCAATACAAAGAAAGCCAAAATACTTACAACTGGCCCAATAGACAATAGCATGATCAATGGATTGAACTTGTCGTGGATTTCATTTGCAAAAATCTACTGTGCAAGACCTCTTTAAAATGTTAAAGAAGGGCTGAGCCCCGGTGGCGTAGTGGTTGTGCGCGGGACTGCGGCCCACTGGGATGGAGGTTCGATTCCAGCTCCACGGAGCAAAGGCTGGGCCTCCTACTCCCACCACCTGAGGGCAGTGATGCCCCCCCAAATGTTAAAGAAAAGGGGTCCCTTTGAAGAGTAAAGTATGCAAGACTAATCTGTGAAATCTGGACAATGAATAAAGAAGACCTGAGAAGATTAATTTAAATGATGGGGTTGATGAAAGACATTGAAAGTACAGGGTTCTGCCGGAAGAACAAACAAATTGTGGAGGAAGTACAGACAGAATGTTCTTTGGAAGTAAATATGGTGAGCCTTCATCTAATGTAATGTGGACATGCCATTAGGAGAGACAATTCCTGCAAAAGGACATCACTCTTGGTCAATTAGAAGGTCACTGAAAATTAAAAAATAAAAGAATGACCCTGACCTATGAAACGGATTGACACAGTGGATGCAACAATGGGCTCAAATATAATGATCTTGAAAATGGGAGCAGACCAGGTAGTGTTTGTTTCATTTTGTTATGTAATGGGTCATTATAAGTCAGAGCAGACATAACACAACCTAACAGCAACAGATGGTAGCTCAATGCATCTTTATTTATATAGAGATATAACCCTTTCCTCAACTGGTTGTTCAGACATGAGAATCTCATCTGCTCACTGACAAACCTTCTCATCCACACTAGACTTCACAATAGCCTTACCTTGTTATATTCAAAATCTCTTCACAGGCTTAAAATTTAAGAATGGCTAAACATGGTGGGAGTACATGAGAAGTTGTGAAGGAGAAAGGAGTCTTGATAAAGATAACACCATTGGTCACATGTATGACAATTTAAAAATATGAGAAGATGCTGGAGAGAATAATCCATGTTATCTCTGATTCCAGCAGCAGCTCAGATGCCTTCATAAACAGCGATGAGGAACTCATCTCTTTCAAAGAAGATTTATTCAATAGCTTACATCATTGATTATAATAAACTACTCCAAACAAAATTAAGTCTCTCATAATTTAGTTTAAGCCCACTCTATCTTGTATTGTGCGCATCAGAATTTGAAAACAGCTGGTCACCACCCCGTTGAACAATGTCCCCCTGTGTACTGAAAGGCTGCCATGAAATGACTCTTGGACCCTTCCTTCATGTAATTTTAAGTTGTACAGTTCCAATTTAATTAACTTCTCAAGGTCGGTCTTGGTTTCCAGTCCTTTAATCATCTTCCAGATCATCTCTGAAATTGTTTCATGATCTTTCATGAGTTGGTTTTACTCTAAAAATCTCATCAATTGCTAAGAAATATGTAAGAACTTGTGTTTAGTTGTCAAAGCATTTTACGCTTCTTAATCTGTATTTTTTGATAAACCTTGAGCAAAAGGACAAAGAAAAAATCTTGAGATTTCATGTATCTGCTTGATTTTTTGTTTTTATTTTTATTTTGCTTATCACAATGTTATGACAATTTTTGGCAGTGAACCAAAGAGTCTTTATCTACTGGCAGAATCTAACTTAATTAGAAACAAAGCCAAACTAAATCAGTTGAATGGCCTCAGACTCATGCATCTCCATGTGTGTCAGAAAGAACTATGCTCCATAGGGTTTCCAATGACTGATCTTTCAGAAGGAGATAGTCCAGCCTATCTTCTGAGGTGCCTCTGGGAAGACTCGAATTTCCAACTTTTTGATCAGCGCCCAAGCATATGAAGCTTTTGTACTTCTAGGGAGCCCCATTTTATTTAGAAACAGGTGTTTGAGCTCCAGCATTTCTTGCTATTTAGTACTTTCATTTTTCAATGTGTATTTCTTTTTAAAAATTAACTGCTCCTTAGATGAAACACTGGCAACACTATGTCATACTTGGTACTATAGTTTGGGAGCTTTTTGCTTGATGACATGATTTGATTTAATAAGTATTTCTAGAAAACCTACAAAAACAAGCAACCAACTAAAAGTTCTCATATAGCTAAAGCGAATAAGACATTTTCTTAAAGTTTTATCATCTAATCGAAAAGATCAATAAGTGCAGGAACTACTCCAACACATTTTAAGCCAAAAAACCTGTTTTCAGTTGAGTCTAACTCATCTTGCTATGAGAACCCATGCTTCAGAGTAAAAATGCCCCATAGATTTCCTTGCCTTTAATCTTGATAGAAGCACATTCCAAAACTTGCCTTTGCTGGGCAGGTTTGAACCAGCAATCTTCTGATTGGCAGTCTGACATAAGCCTTTTGTGCCATACACAGACTTCATAATATGCCTGCCAAAACAAAACAAAATTTGAAACAACCTCAAACCAAATTCAGTGCCATTGAGTCAATCCTGATTTAGGTTCTAGAGAAAACCTAAAGCACAGAGTCGAACTGTCCCTGAGGGCTTCTGAGATGAGGGCTTCCTTATGGGGATAGAAAACCTCATATCTGTCCGGTGGGGTAGCTGGTTCAAACCGCTGATCTACAGTGAACAGCCCAATTCATAATCACTGTATTGCCAGAGTTCCACACACATGGCTAAGTGATAAATATCATAAAAAGATTGAAGATGCAAGTTAAAGACACTTGGGAGAGGACAAAAGTTCATGGAATAAATGTGTCTATAAAATGAGCATTAAGAATGAAGAAAAACCTTCCGTGTATAAGCAACATATTAGTCTAGTGTCTAAAATTAGACAGTATAGTAGCAATTTAGCTTATTTGAAATATCATGGTTTAAAATAATGGGAGGTTAGTAGAGATTAACATTCTTTTCTTTTTAAAAAAAAACACACTAAAAATGTCGTATCTGTAGAAGATCCAATGGCTTCCAAAACAAACAAGTAAACAAGAGAAGTCAAACACACTGCTAACCACAAGATTAGCAGCTCAGACTTACCAGCCCCTCCTAGGGATGAAGATTTGACTTTCTACTTCTCTAAAGGCTTAATCGTAGGAAGCCACAGAGAAGATGTAAGTCTGCCTGAATTGACTGGATGGAAGTGAGAGCTTTTTTGAGATCTAGTAAGTCAAGTCAGCAATGTTTTAAGGCCTACACACACACACACACATTAAATGTACTCTCTTATACCAACAGCAAAGAGTTTCTCTAAATTTATCTACATATTCATTGAAGCCCAAGACCAAATTACAGTTGTTATTTTGGAAAACAAGAGCAAAGCTAGAGGACCCATAATTCTGACTTTGTGATTTCCAAAACCAACATCAGTCATTAGTACAGTGTTGTATTGGCATAGGACAGACAAGTTGATCATTAAGTTAGAATAGCAAGTCCAGAAATAGATCTGTTCATGTGACTTTTGAGCCAACACAATTCAGTGAGTGAAAGAAAGTGACGTTAGTGAAGAGTCTTGGAATCATTTGATACCCAGAGTCGCACTGGGACAACCTCTTGAGCTCAGTGAGCCTATGAGCCCCTCTGCAGGAGGAAGATGAGACTGTCTGCGCACATACCCATCGAGAACCCTGGAAACCCTCAGGCAGCGATCTGCTCCCCTCTAGAGGGTCACTGTGGATCAGATCCAATTCAACAGCAGCAAACTTTTAGCCATGGAGGAAAAAAATAAACTTGATCTTCCTGTAGCAAGGCGAGATGGTTTGAACACCTAAATGAACAGGCTAAAATTAAAAAGTTTTTATCGGCCCAAGACTGGGCTGACCGGGTAAGAGACTATTTTGAGCAGAGGGTCCAGCAAAGAGTTTTTACTCTTTTCCCAATTCCTAATGCTATTCCGTGCTGAGGAACCCCAGCCAAGTAAAGAAGACCCATCTCATCTGAGCCATGCAGTTTTCTCTTTTTTAATGGTAACCCCCCCCCCTTTTTTTTTCTTTTCCTCCATAGCATTTTCAATAGCCTCATATGCAGGCAAATGTTGGACATTGAACAAGGAAGATTGAAAAAGAATAGATGCATTTGAATTGTGGTGCTGGAGAAGAATATTGAAAGTTCCATAGACGGCCAAAAGAACTAACAAATATGTCTTGGAAGAAGTTCAGCCAGAATGCTAGTTACAGGCAAGGAAGGCAAGACTTGGTCTTACATACTTTGGACATCTTACAGAGAGACCAGTCTCTGAAGGATATTATGCTTGGTAAAGTAGAGAGATAGAGAAAAAGAGGAGGGTCCTCCACAAGATGGATTTACATGGTGGTAGAACATGGGTGTGGCAGTCACATAATCTCGTGTCAATTTCAGGATTGGGTGTATAGAGGTGGAATCTAGCCTGTCAATCTAGAGATAGTTAATGAGGCCTCTGTGTGAGCATGGCTTTCTCCTGAGAATTCTGGGAAATTGGCTGTATTTCCCCGTTGGAGCCAAGAGACTTATGATTCAGTCTCTTAGAGGGGAGAGACTTACCATTCAGTCTCTTAGAGACTCTCCACTGAGAAGATACAAGACTGACTTTCTGTGAGACATCCCAGAGAAGCCACATGGGCTTACCCTGAGGAAACCAGACCTCTGAAGCCGGAAAAGTCATATAGAGACTCCTGCCAGTGTTGAGATGCTTGAGAAGCCACCAGGAGGCCCTGCCAGCGCTGAGATCCTTCTGCCACACCTGGATACACAAGACTCTGTAGCCAGTGGCCTATGATTGTTCTGGTGTCGTTGCATGTGCTTTGTGAGTCTGAAGAGGATTCACGGATGGTTATTGTGTACATATGCTAATATTGGACTTATGACCTTGAACTGGACTGGATTGGGATGTTTTTCTTTATGTACAGTTGCTCTTGCATATAAACTTTCCCTGATATGCATGTCTATGAATTTTGTTTCTCTGGTCTATCTGGACTAACACAACGGGCTGAGGCATGAGAACAATTGAGAGGAAGGTATGGGATGGAGCAGTGTTCCGTTCGGTCATATGCAGAGTTGCTATGCATCAGAATGGACTCCATGAGACCTAACAACAACTCCCACCGCCCAAAGCATGATCTGTGTGGTTTGGGGGTATGAGGTTGAAAGATGGGACCCTGAAGTAAAGACAGGTCCCTGTCTTAATCCCTGCCTCCTATGAATAGTATTAATATTAAAAATGATGGCAATGACCTCATAGGGCAAAAGATGGAATCAATTTAAGAATTGAAAGGGGAACTTACTCGATATAATTTAATATAATAAATTTGACCATACGCATCAATATGAGAGAGGTCAAAAAATTTTTGAGCTAGAACAGGAGACAGAGTGACTATAGATACAGGGATTTGAGTGATGAAACCACAAGACAAGCTAAGACCACCAGAAACAGGAAAAATCTAAAGTCTGTTTCTCCCCTAACGCCCAACACTGCCAACACCTTTATTCCAGATTTTTGGCCACAAGAACTATAAGAGAATATAATTTTGCTGTTTTAAGCCATCAAATTTGTGGCAATTTGTTTCAACAGCCACAGTAAACTGTAGGGGAGAATATTCTCAGTACCTTTTCAAAGCATACAATATACAAGTGAAAACAGAACACTTGCATTCCAAAGATGTAATTAAAAAGATAAGACATAAAAAGATAAATTGTTCAATTAAAATATGGATGAAAGATTCTGAAAGCTATTCCCCAAAAGATGCTACAGTAATGGCTAAGGAGCACATGAAAAGATATTCTGCACAATCCAACACCAACAAAACAAATAGTAAAGCCAGTGTACCACCACACACCCACTGGACTGCCAAAATTAAGAAGATTGGCAATGCCAAATATTTGAAAGAGTGTGAAACAATTTGATGTAAAGTATGGATTATTACAATATCTGTAAGGGCTCCCAATAAAATGTTTTTTTTTTAATTTTAAAATAATAGGAAACTGCCACAAGATGTACATATCAGCATAGATACATAAATGGAGAGACAATGGACAAAATAAAGTCCTTAAAAACAGCAAAAAAGGGCCTGAGCCCCAGTGGTGTAGTGGTTGAGTGCGGGACTGTGGCGCATTGGCTTGGTGGTTCAAATCCAGCAGCAGCAAGACTGGGCCTCCCACTCCCACCAGATGGCAGTGATGCCTACAAAACAAAACAAAACAAAAACAGCAAAAAATAAAGGTACTCTAAAATATCCAAGAAAATATTAGTTCTAAATAGAGGAGCTTTTTGGAGGTCTGCAAGCAAATCATATTCCTTACTATGTCGATGAGGAAGGTAAAGAAGCAAAATGACTTTTGACTTTTAATGAAAAATATAAAGTTAGTTATATTAACAGATTTAAGCAAAATCATTTAAATCATTAAAAGCTTTAACTTGGCAGAAGAAAAGAGAAAGAAAACCCTGTCTACCTAAGTTAATAAAGGAGATTAAAAAACATACAAAAATACAGTATATGAATAATTGTACAGAGCAAAAATTCCAAACATACCAGTAATCACAACACATTTTCTATTGAGTCAACCCACTTAAACGAAGAACAGGAGCCAAGATGGCTTACTGGTTACACATTGGGCTGTTAATCTCAAGGCCTGTAGTTCAAAACCACGAGGCCCTGTGAGGGATAAGATGAGGCTTTCTACTGCCTTAAAGATGCTATGTCCTCGGGAGCTCAAGGGACTATTCTACCTTGTCCTGTAGGGTTGCTCCAAGTCCAATTTCACCCCTTGGTGGTGAATGAAGTGAAGAACAGAGACTAAAAGATTTGGCAAAGGTATCAAGCAAAAACCTCCATGTTGAACACAGAAAGAACACACAAGAAGGAACATAAAGTTTGAAAAGAAAGGATTAAAAGTGACAAAGTAGGGACACATCAAAGAAAAACTGGTTCAAAGATATTTACAAGCCCTCCCTATGATAAAACCTCAAAAAGTAGATTTTATCGTGGTATTAAAAAAAACAACACATTTTGACTACTTTGAATTCACTCCAAGAATTCAAGGACAGTCTAATATAAAAAAGCTCTATGTAATTAATATGAATGGATCTAAGAAATTCACAATAATTTTAATAGATACAGTAAAGTGGGAATATTTAAAGCTACTTCATAATTTAAAATTACCTTAGTAAGTAGAAAGTAATAGAATTTCCATAAGTTTATAAAATATATCTACAGACAATTTTTATAAAATATCTTATCTAGTGATAAAAAGAAAGTAATATTCACAAGTATTACCTTGCTTCCAAACAAGACAATGTAACTTCTAAATTACCACTGTTCAGAAAAAATATTAGATGCTATATAGAATGAGTTAATACCTAAACAACAAATCAACCAATAACATGACAACAACAACAAAAAGAAGCAAATGGAAATGGAAAGGATATGGTAAAATTGCCATTATTTCCAGATGAAAATTCTATAAAGTCTAAAAACAAGAAGGTTGTAGTAGAATATTCACGTCACTAACCATGCACTGCTATAGTTCTTATGCATTAGTCAAAAAGTTAAAAAGTATCTAGACAATATATTAATAAGGTAAATCTATATTTAATAACAATATTATCTAAATCTACCTTCACTAAATCTAGTGAATGACTTATGAAAAATTACTAAGAGAATTATTGATTGAAGGACATTAAAAGAGCTACCTGGATCCATGGAGAAACACAACTGTGGACTCCAATAGGAATCCTGGTGGAGCTGTAGTTATGTGTCTAGCTGCTAACAGAAAGCTTACGGCTGAGTCCCGGTGGCATAGTGGTTGTGTGTGGGACTGCGGCCCTCAGGGTTGGTGGTTCAAACCCAGCAGCAGCTCTCCAGGAGCAAGGCTGGACCTCCTACTCCCACCAGGGGGCAGTGATGCCCACAAAAAAAGGAAGAAATCTTAGTGGTTCAAACCCATCAGCTCTTCTTAGAATGAAAGTTGTGACAGTTTGTTTCTGTACAGATTATAGTCTTGGAAACACTGTAGGCAGTTTTATGATGCCCTACCAGGTCACAAAGTGTCAGAGGAGATGCAATGCCAATGGATTTGGTCTGGTTTAGAGATTGCAATATTTAATATTACATGTCATTTGATCAAAATGTTAAATGTCATCTTATCAAGTTTTTAAGAACAATTCCAAAATTAATGAATTGATTAATAATGTTAAAATGGCATAATGAAAGGTAAAATATATATAAAGCTAGTAAAAGGATAGTTACCAAATTAATGGTAATTGTTTCATAGCAGGAAGAAAGGTCCATCTTGGCAAGGATATACATGATTTCTACCTTGTTGGCCAAGCGCTGCTTTTCTTAAAACATGATTTGAAGGATGAATTGTGATTCTTCAGAAAACTCTGAGTTGATCAGTTAGGTGTTTTTGTTTTCAGTAAAGACTTATTTTCTCTGTTATTTAAACTTTTCAAAATACAAAAGTAAATAATATTGGTCCTTTGTTTGACAAAGCCACTGTGGATGGATAAATAGCTATAGATAAATCTATTTTGATTTCAATGTATTTCATTTAACCTTTCCTCATAGCTGAGTCACAAATAGGTGAGATTCTACTGCAACCATGAGAAGGAACCATTATCTTCTGAAAAAGCAAAATGAAAGCCATTGATGATTAAAAGTAATCTTTACTAGAAAGACTGCCACCATAAAGACAGCTGATGAGCTCCATTTACTTAGCTACATAATGTGTCTTTGCAAAGAAAGGCTGTTTAAAATCTTTAAAATTATTTTATTGGCCTAGAATTTATTTTCAGTTATTTTAGGATACTATATATAACAAAACATTGCCCTTTATCTAAAATGATCATATGCCACTTATACAGCATTCACTTATATACTGGCTTTATGCTAGTCACAAGGTTATTATTATAAGCAATGCTTTTAGCTGAAATGTTTTGGGTGTTGCTTTTTAGAAATATAGCTCTCTTCCAGTGAATTATGTTATATAAACAGTTAATAGTACTGATCTTGGATATCTTGAAAAATGCTCAACTTTATTAAGGTTTTGAATGAAATTCACCAGAAAGGAAATTATTTTCCTAAGACAAAGCTTTGTCGGATCAGTTCAATGTGAGGAAGGTTGGGGGTTGAACCATCCAGCAGTCCCAGGGAAGAAAAGGCCTGCAGTTTTCTTCCGTTGAGTCAGATCAAGAAAACCCTCTGGAGCAGTTCCCATCTGTCTGTAACACAGATGGTCATCACGAGTCAGAAGGAAATCATAGTAAACACACACCACTTGCCGTCTAGTCGAGGATGTTGAGGGTTATGTGGGGGTTATTCCTGGCAGGACCTGTGGATCTGTGAGAAAGGTGTAAAAAGTGCAGGATGTTGCTACCTTTCTTGGACTGCTCTAGAAGCCGCTGGGTATTCACACCATTAGGTGCCCAAATCTCCTGGAATATTCCAGTCTTAAGTCAGGCAGAAGCTGCTGGGTAATCCATGTTTCCATGACCCCTGGAAAGAACTCCAGTGTTAAGGCAGTAAGATCCCAGGCTAGCTCACCTGATATCCTTCTGCTTTAATCTCAGAGACACATCTTATCAGAATATTTCTAATCTCCCCATAATAACAGCTAAGCTCCTGTAACACCATTGGACCATTGAGTCCTACAATGCAATTGGATGGTTGGTCCTGTGATGTGATTGGATGAGATAGTCTTGTAATACAATTGGATGGGCTGGCTCAGCCAACTGTTCCTCACGTGCATAACTCAGCCAGAAATACCTCATTTACATTGCCCACAGTGTGGGCCAATCATTTTTCATACTGCAAACCCATGACCTTATAAGGTAAAGTGACCAGACGTCCCGCTTTTTAACAATTTAACAAACTCTCATGGCATTTCAAAATTAAATAAATATATTACAATACTGTTTTTGCATTCTATGAACATTTTTGTTGCTCCATATCGACCAAATTTTTAATCAAGAATCCCCCCTTCCCCCTGGTCAATGGTTTCCCACTTAAAATCTGGTCACTTCATTAAGGATATGTTTGGAAACCAGGGAGCATGTGAAAGAAGCTATCTGATTGTTCAATGAAACCTATATAAACCTTGTGAAAGCTGTAATTAAGTTAGAGCTGGGTCATCAAGCCTGGTCTCTGGCGTCTGTGTTGTTGGCTCCACCGCCCTCACTTCCCCGCATGCCAGACCTGTTCCCGCTATCCTAGTTAGAACTATCGTAGTGGGTTTCTGAGACTGTGACTTTTTATAGGAGTAGAAAACCTCATTGTCAGCCATGTTTGGAGAAAGCTGTGATAACTACCAGTGAGTGTGCCTGAGAAAAAGTGGTTTTGTAGTACAAAAAGATGTTTGGAAACTGATTATGATCGCTATTGTGCAATTATACGTGACGTGATTGAAATATGGAATAATACGATAAAATCCCAATTAAAAAGGAAGACGTTCTTTGTGGGGTACGGACGACAGGGAAGTGGGTGAAGGGAGACATCACACAGTGTAAGATATGACAAAATAATAATAATTTATAAATCATCAAGGGTTCACGAGGGAGGGGGAAGTGGGGAGGGAGGGGGAAAATGGGGAGTCAACCCCGAGGACTTAAGTAGAAAGCAAATGTTTTGAGAATGATGATGGCAACTGATGTACAAATGTGCTTGGCACACGATGAATGTGTGTACGGATTGTGGTAAGCGTTGTATGAGTCCCCAATAAAATGATTTAAAAAGAAGAAGAGAGATTACAGTCTTGGAAACCTCTGGGGGCAATTTTATCCTGCCCTCTAGGTTTGCTGTAAGTTAGAATCATTTCGATGGCAGTGAGTTTGGTTTGGCTTGGTAACATTTGGAGAAATTTTGGACTGGGATTGTTTTATTCTGTCCACGCTAAAGATGTTGCGTACACAATATGCAATAAGCAGAGCTTTATTTACTTCTTTGAATGGACTGGAATCTAGATTAAAAAAAAGAGGAACAGCTGCGTTCGTGAGAGAAGATCCCTCTGTGTAGAAGAAATTATCTTATGGCACAAAGCATGGGAGATGTATTTGTATTCCCTGGAGAAACTGGTTCTAATCAGTGTAATTGGGGAATTGAAACCTCTGATCTAAACACTGGTTGGAATTATCTAGTGTCCAGGTCGTGGAATTAAGGCAGAGGCATTTGGATACATGATTCAAGATTAAAGGAATTAGAATTATTTGGTTTGGAGACTGTGTGATGAGGAAGCATGAGTCTTTATGACATTATTACTTGGAGGATGCTGACCAGCTGTTCCCCAGCTCCAGCATGTCCCACATGAAAGGAAATTATCTACAATCACAACAAGGAAAATACGGAGTAGAAGAAATGAAAAATTTACAAACTCCAGTGTCATGAGTTTAGAAGAAAATACTATATAAATGTCTATCATAAATATTTGAAGTGAGGGGGTCTATAACCATCTGTATGCATCCCAGAACGTGCTGACTATACAAACATTCTGACAACATATACATGGCTTTTTCTTGGGTTAGAAAGAAGCATCCATTAACCTGATTACATAGATGATAAAGATGATAAGGTAATGTTTTGTATCTTTATAAAACACTACCAGAGTGTCCATTTCTCTTTGGAAGCATTGAGATATTGTTAAAGTATTGAAACACTTGCTGGGATTCTTTGTTCCCATGCTCATACCAAAAAGACGTTCAACTGAGGAATGAGAGAGCTCATCTTCTAATGTGTTCACATCATCACATTTTCCTTAGTGAATCTAAGGAATTTATTAGCTGCCATCAGATTGACTCCCAACTCATGGAAATGCTGGGCACAAATGCCGGCCTGCTCATCATGCCCAGGACTGGATGGGAACCCAAGCTTTGTGCTTTACAGGGTTTTCCTTGGGAGATTTTTTCAGAAGGAGAGTGCGGGGACTTTGTTTCTTGGTATGCCTTAGTCTGGAATCTCTCCTGAAACCTGTTCACCAAGGCGGAAGCCTCCAATGACAGATGTGTAGTGGTAGTACTTCAGTTGCATTGACTGCTACTTGAACCCAGGTCCCCCAAATGGAACACAAGATTTTATCACTGCACCGGCACTGTGCCCTTTTTCAATGCAATCATTTAAAGGTAATCATGTCTAAGCACTTGTCTAGCTGTGTTCCACACAGATTGATATACTGTATTTTAATTTTTGGTTTGTTCAAAACATTTTCTAATTTGCCTTGTGATTTTTCATTTTACCCACTGGAATTATTGCGTTGCATATCTGAGAAATTTTCCACTCATTTTTCTCACCATTAATTTCTAATTCAACTTTGGTGTATATGGAGCCTTTGTTTTATAAGCCAGTATTTGAAAAGAAAGTGGATTCAAAGGAGAGAAAAATATTCTTTAATGTCGATTAGGTTAAGTTATCTAGCAATGTTGTTCATTTTCTGTACTATTGTTATATGTTGATTTTAGTCTGTTACTAAGAGACTCATGCTGAAAGCTCCAATTATAACTGAATTTTCTTATTTTATTTATTTCATTTTGATGTCTTATTATAGAGTTGATAAATCTTACTTCATGAATCAATCTCTTGACCATTATTCTTAATACATATGTGGTCCCACCTTTTTATTTTAATCTGGTTCTTTACATTTAAGGACAGTTTCTAGCTTATTTCTTTAAAAAATAATTTCATTGAGGTCTCATACAACTCATAATCATAATCCATACATCCATCCTTTGTATCAGACACATTTGCACATCTGCTTCCATCATCACTCTCAAAATATTTGCTTTCTACCTGAGTCCTTGGTATCAGCTCCTCATTTTTCCCCTCCCTCATGAACCCTTGATAATTTTGAATTATTATTATGTCATGTCTTACACTGTCCGATGAAGTACAGTTTCTTGTCCTTCCTTAATCTTAGTGGACACTCTGCCATTTATATATCAGAATAGAGGGATCACTGTTTCTTCCCCCCTATTTGTCTTATATATTCTTAACTCCCTTCTTCTTCTCCTTTGGAAAAGAAGGCTTGTTTTTAGCTGTTTCATTTACCTTTAGTGTTGGCTTGTTGGGAAACCCTGGTGGGGTAGTCATTACAAGTTGACTGGCAAGACCAGCAGTCTGAAATCACCAGCTCCTTGGCCGGAGAAAGGGTATTCTACTCCCGAATGGTCATAGCCTTGGAAACTCACAGGGGCAGTTCGAATCTGTCCTACAGGGTCCGATGAATCCACACCAGCTCGATGGCAGTGAGTTCTTTTAAAAAATCATTGATTTATCAAGGAACCTCAGTGACACAGGGGGTATGCAGTAAGCTTCTAGCTGCTGCTCAAACCTTCCCCAAGGAAAAAAAATGAGGCTTTCTGCTTAAAATAAGATTTATAGCTATGGAAACTCACTGGGGCAGTTTTACTCTAGGCTCGAGGATCACTTGGCATTGGAATCATGCCGATGGCAATGAGTTTAATCTGGTTTTGGCCATTAGTTTATTAGCACTCTCTATTCCTTATAATGATTGGGAATGCTGGAGGAGTACCCTATGCCAGTATAACCTATCACAGACTATCTTAAAAGGAGTCTCGGTGGTGTGGTGGTGACGTGTTGGTTGTGATCTCCACAGTCAGTAGTTCAAAATCACCAGTGGCTCTTGGGAGAAGGCCGGGCCTTCAACTCTGGTAAACAGTCACAGTCTCAGAGACCCATAGCTGTGCCGGGGTGGACAGCGATGGACGATTCCAAAGGCCTCCGTATGTGCTCCCTCTCATCTGATTTGTATGTATTCTATCCTCTTTAGCTAAATACCATGGTTTCTGCTCCATACTTTTCTACCTCCTAATCATCTTACAGCTTTTTAAAAAACTTTTAATACAAATCAAGAAGGTAATAGTTGAAAGGGATTTTAAAATACAAGGGAAAGCTTAGTAAAATCCCTAATTTATGGTGATCTTGTGAATGAACGGCTTTGGCTAAAATTTGAGTATAAATCCTTTAACAGACAGCCAGCACATTTAACTGCAAACTCAGAACTCTTAACTAAGAATCACGAAAATTAGGTAGCCCAATCACAAAAGGATAATAGTTACATTTTTGTAAGACAATGTGGTAGCTTTTTTTTAAAAAAAAGCATGTGGACACAGATATTTTTCTCCTTGTTCGTTGGGATATTTTGGTGCACTCAAATATTTTTCATAAACAGGACATATATCTAAGGAGATCTTCTATAATGTCAGGTCAATTAACATTTCAAAGAATGAAATCTCTTCCCACATGGACATGGGTAGTTTGGCCTGGGTGTCTTGGCACAAAAGTTATAGTTATTTTTAATCTGACTCATCTCCAATTCAACTTGAGCAGTTGCCGATGTCTCTGACATTGCCAAGACATTCCATCAAAGTATGCACTTCATCAGATTTCCACGAAAGAGTGGATTCTGAATTTTGTTAGGTGGTCCCAGCAATTTCAGGTCTGGAAGAATTTCAAGGAAGATTTTTTTTTCTTCACTTAGACCAGCACTCTTATTAAAATAGTCTCAATTTAAAGATTGCATTTCAGTTAGACTCAGCTATTTTGGCTGTCACCAAACTACTTTCTCCAGATTTTCTTTATACAATTTGTCTCCTATAGAGTCGCATCTACAATGTTTCAAACAGTTAATGGACTTACCCTTAAGGTAAGAAGTTGAATAATTATTTCATATTTTGCATAACTTGTAAGGCAATGTAGAGCAAACAGGCAACTAGTAGATCCTCAGTAAATAACTGATAACAAAGAAAATAATGGAGGCTACATACGTTATCGACAGGGATACTTTCTCCACTACTTGAGGAAAGCAGTAGGGCTGTAAAATACTAACTCCTAACATATCTTATTGCTCTCTAACAAAGGGAGTGGATTCCTAGATTAATGCCCACAAGTTCCTGATTTTGAGACAATGCTGATAAAAATCACGTGCACAAAGGAAAATGAAATGGTTGAGGAACTAAATACGACTTAGATGACTCCTGTGCAATGAATTACCCATGAACATTGTTGAACAGGACAATAAACAGCCTAGCAATATGCCAGTTGATTATTATATCTCAACTTGTGGTCGGCAAAGTGTCGAACAAAGTTTTCTGCAAAAAGGACAGAGGAAAGTTGAAAGTATAAAATAAGGAGGGTACACAAGTGAAACCAAAACTACACTCAGGCCCATAAATTAACATCTCCATGAAAATGGAAAAAAGGGGCTGAGCCCTGGTGGTGCAGTGGTTGTGTGCGGGACTGCAGCCCACAGGGTGGACGGTTCAAATCCAGCAGCAGCTCTCCAGGAGCAAGAATGGGCTTCCTACTCCCACCAGGACAGTGATGCAAAAGAAAATGGAAAAGGGTAGAACTGTAAACTGATGTCACTGGTAGAAGGTTGGCTGAAGATGGTGGGGTGGTAAAACATCATTTGAAAGTCTATGAAATTCTGTGTTCCTCCCTCCCACTGTGTGCCGGTTGTCTTCACTCCAAATGACAACACGAGGAAGAATATGGAAGCAATTTAAATCCTTTTAAAGTTCTAGTGATTTTACAATGAGCTGAAGTTCAAAGTATTGAATATTGTTTTTCTCCTTGTTTGGAAACAGAAAGGAGAGAACTTACTGTTCTTCCCACAATACACACTGGTATGTCTCTAAGAACCTCCAAAAGGAAATACTACACGCCAGTAATTTTAGGTGATATGAGAGTTTCATCAGTAATAAGAATCATGTGAGAGGTTGCTTCTCTGAAATGTGAACACCAATTTCGTGTTGGCATATCTTTTTTAGATGCCTGAAGTGCTTGACAACTGAACGTGAAAAGGCAAGTTGAGGCCGGGATTACATAAGATTCAGGAAGATGCTGGGATTCCTAAATCATTCATGAAGTTAACACCCAGAATTTTCCCATATTCTGGGGCCGAACAAGGAGAACAGTACAGACAAAGTTCAGAAGTATGTTGTTAGACAAACTTTTAAAAGTTGAAATATGAGTATTGTTCACTCTTAGCGTGAATAGCAGAGAATGGCTTAAGAGGTAAGGTCCAGGGTACAAAAGGAGAAAGGGTCAAATCTGTGTTGACTCTAGGAATCCATTGCTATGGACTCCTCTGAATGATTACATTAACTTGTAAAAATATACAAAATTACAAATAGTAATACCTTTTTTTGCTTTACAATTTTCTAATTAAGTGGCTAGAATAGTCACTCTTTTCCCACAATCTTATCCTCACTCCACAACTCTGGCTTTTCCAAGATTTATTTCATGCTACACCCAAGTTATTAAGGAAAACCAGAAAACAAGTCTCAGAGGAAAAGACTGCCTTAAAGTTTGACCAACGTGGTGACCAGTTAATATTGACTTTAAATATTCCCAGCATATTGGAATCTGATATTGTACAATATATATACATTCATGGGTTTCAGATGGTTTGGCTCATTTTTTTGTCTTCTTTTTAAAGTCATAGATTTTGACTAAAAAAAGGATTAGGTTATAGTGAGGTAGTGGAAATTTTAGGAAGAAATATACATCTTTTCTAGGTCTGGTGACTTGGGGGCATATTTTAATTTCTAGGCTCAATGGCATTTTCCAGCAAAAGTTATTATTTATAATACTTTATAAAACATTTATTATAATTATATTAAGCCTACTGAGACATTTCTTTAAGATAGCAATAATTATCACAACAATATCTCAACTAATAGGGCATTTTAAAATACCCTTACATGTATGTATGCCATGATACACATATATGTGGGTGTACACACACATATTTTTTAATCTAAAATAAGTGAATCTTGAGTAGGATATTCTCAACTACTCTGAAGGCTGAAAGCTTTAAGTTTTACTAATTCAGCATACAATATAAAAATAACTTTGCATTTGACATTGAGTTCCCTAATGGTCAGCACAGTGAAAGAACTAAGCTAAAATTTTGTTTGAAAGTGAAAGAATGAAAGGTTCTCAGAGAAGTTAGTGCCCTTACAGCCACTGAGTCCCTAAAGGCTCTGACTCAGAATTTACTTATGAGCCAGTCTAGATATGGAAGTTTCAAGGGAAGCTGAGGGAGGAGGAAAGCAGCCGATTAAATCCCCTAAAATGTGTGCCTGAAAAACTCATTAGGGAAAGATGCAAGCTTGTCAAGGTTGAAATGATATCAGGACTATGCACATTGAAAAATGTGCAGTTCAAGCTTTGCTGATGAACGATGCTCTTGCATTTTCAGTAGGATGAGATAGAGCTTGAGTGACACTATCTTTCTAGGTCTGGTAAGACTGTGACAAGTGATTGTGTTACAAATGCCAATTTTGAAAATAAACACAGTATAAAAAGTATCCTTTGAAGAACCCAGCGGTTCCATGTGAGCTGGGGGTTAGCCTGTCTGCATTCTCTTCTAATGTTCAAATGCTCTGGTGGAAGAGTCTTTTGATCTGGACATCACGTGGGATTTGGTTGTTGTTCCCCATAGTGTTTTTGTGGTTGCTATTCTTTGTTTTATGGCCCTTGTCCCTTCTTAAGAAAATAAGCCTCGAGGCATTCATTAGTGTCAAGAAATGTTGTTACAGAGCAATCAGAGAATGTACAATTTATGGGGAAAGCTTTTTAACCGTCAATGCCCAGATCATAAGAACAAGGAGAAAAGATTAGAAAAGATAGATGATCATGATCTGTCAAAAGGAACCTCTTTTCCTCCCTCCCTAAAGGGCTACGCTGGCAGGAGGAACAGAGGAAAAAATACATATTCAGATGCCTCTGAGAGAGTCATATGTTTGTCCCTTTGAACTCAGCTGGCATGTGGAGTACAAAACAGAAAAATCCCAAACAACCCGAACTCACCGCCATTGAGTCAATCCTGAGTCATTACAAGCCCGTAGAAAAGGTCCAAGTGTCCCCTGATACTGTTACCTCTTTATGAGAGTCGCATCCACTGCCCAAGGAATATGGATCACAGTGGCATTAGCGTTGCTATCAGCAAGCCCGATATTAGAGATCTGTGTGTGCCCAATCTTTTTAACTATGAAGGAAAATGTGACAGTCCTTCAAATTTTATAGTCAGGTAAATTTTCAAACAAATAAGAAGTTAGAATAATGATATGTGTGTGAAAACTCAGAAAATATAACTTCCCACATACACTTGTTTATACAATTATTTTTAAGTGCTTATGCTGGCAAATAAAGAGGGTCAGAAAAATCTCAAAGAGTATCTTTCACATATACATAAATGAAACAAGGATCTAGAACTGGCTGCTTGCTACGGAGAAGAGAATGATCAGAGTAAGATGCAGTCTTTGGAAAAAGCAAGGAACAGACTTTACAGAGATTCTGAGAAGAGTGGTGTTTAGGGACCAGTCACAGTGAAATGACAAGATCATGGGAGGACTGAGTACTGACATGCACGAAACATTGATTGGGACATGTTTAAAGTCTATTTTGAAATGTTCAGTGTACGAGTGGCGTTTGATACAAAATAATGATCAGTATTTTCCGTTTCTGACGTTGAAGGTGAGGAAAGTTATTCTCAAAATAAAGAGGATGTTATGTGACCCAAGAAATTTAAAGTCAACCAGGGAAAAAGAGAAGTCCCCAACATCTGTGATGTAATAATAGATCTAGAGAATAAACCAAGCTCTATTAGATCATGAGAATGGGAGTCTCTGGGAAATAGGTTATCATGTGCAAAGGGGGATTGGATAGAACAGAACAAATGTTTGAAAATGTGGAGAAAAAATGTGATGTAGTGTAGTATCTCCATTAGAAGTAACTAGCTGTCTTTGAGTTTCATTTGTTAACCTCTCTATACCTCTCTTGAGGCATCCATAAAATATTATCTATGTTATACAGAAAGAGCCTGGGTGGTGTAATCATTAAACATCACAAACTGAAATGTTTAAGACAGTGATGGCTACTTATTATTTCTTATGGTTTTGTGGGCCAAGATATGAGAAAAGTTGGGCTGGGTTTTCAGGTTCAAGGTTTCACATAGTGCTTTAATCAACATGTTGGGGTTATGCAGTCTCATTTGCAGACTGGAAGGTCAGTGCTGTCTATTGACAGGAAATCTCTGTGCTTGGACACGTTGGCTTCAACCAGAGATCCTTGAGTGTCTTCATAACTTAATGAGTGGTCTGCTTCAGAACACTTCAAAAAAGTTAGAGCCTAGCAGAAGTACTTCTTAATTTTTTTATTATTAGCTGGGATTGAATACATATGTCATTCCACATTTCAATCACATCAAGTAGAATTATACAATTACTACTACAATCAGTTTCCAAACATTATTTTTCTACATAGACTTCTTGATATTATCTCCCTTTTATGTTCTTCCCCCTAACTATAGTCCTGTCTCCTCAAGCCCCTTATTCTAATTGCTGTCCTTCTAGGTTCATCGATTCAGGGTTTCAAATAGAAAAACCGGAAAAACATAGAACACATTTTCAAGGAAGTGACCTCCATTGACATAACATCTTTGAGATACACTCTAATATGAACAAACAAAACCAAAACCACACAAGACAAACCAAAATTGCAGAAAATTTTGGAAACTATGTAGGTCCAGCCTGAATCATAGGGCGAAATCTTACAATGTGTAAACTGTTCAAGTCAGATGTGTGCCTTTGATCTTCTATACTCCTCTCTCTGAAGCACTTGGTTTAGTGACCACTTTCCTCCCATGCCTCAGTTTTAGATAGGGGAGTTCTCTGGAGGCTGATGTCCTATGTCACTCCACGAATGACTCTTGGTTCCCAATGTCATCTATCACCTTGGGCACACCGAAACTAGCATCTAAATAGTGTAATTTCACTCCACCACCATTCTACAACACCATTCTACTCAGTGGTGCAAATCATTAAGTCTGACCTATATTTAAAAGAATGGGAAGGAAAAGGGAAGCCTGCCAAAGAATTTACCAACACACTTTAAAAGTCATTTTACATAGATACAGCATGTACAACAGCCTTCGACATAAAATGTTATTGTTTGTGGTGGTGGTGTTGGGTGCCATCAACTCAGTTTCAACTCACAGTGATGACCCTACAAATGAGAGAAAGAAACCTGGCTGTTTGATCTGTGGCATGTTTGCACGTCATTGTGGAGGCACAGTGTCAAACCATTTCACTGAGGGTCTTCCTCTTTCTCAATACTGCTCTGCTTTCTGATGTTCTTCTTCAGGCACTGGTTCTTTCAATGGGGCTCTCCAGTATGTAAGACAAAGTCTCACTGTGCTCCCTTCCAACGATCAAACTGGATGTACTTGTTTGTTCTTTCTGAAGTGCATGGGACGTGAATGTTTTCACCAATGCTGTAATTCAAAACCATCAATTCCTCTTTAGTCTTCTTTCTCCTTTACCCAGTGTTCACGTGAGGTAATTGAAAATACCATGGCGTAGGTCAGATGCCTGTTACCTCACAAAGAGCTATCTGCTTTTTACAACTTTCAAGAGGGCTCTTGAAGCAGGTTCGCCCAATGTAATACCTTGTTTGCATTCTGATCTGCTGTTTCTACAGTCATCAATTGAGAGTCCACTTTTTAAAAAAGAAATCCTTAAAAACCCCTATCTTTTTTCTCTTTTTCGTAATGCTATTTATTGGTCCAGTTATATTTTAATTTCTTTAGGCTAACATATAATCCATACTGCAGCGTTTTAGCTTCATCAATTAGTAATTCGAATTGTCTTCGGTTTCAGGAAGCAAATTTGTTTCATCTATATATTACAGGTTATAACCTTTTCTCCAATTCTCCTACCACATTCTTTTTCATAGTATTCTGCTTTTTAGATTATTTGATTAGCTTGTAGATTGAATAGTGGTGAGAGAGCACAATCCTGATGATCTCCTTTCTCTATTTTAAATTACAGCACAATATCCCCTCGTTTAATTGGAATGGCTACCACCTGGTCTGTGTTTAGGTTCTGCATCAGCACTTAATTGTGCGTATGTACTCTGGAATGTCCACTCTTCAGACTGTTAGTCATCAGTTTTTCTGGTGCACAAAGTCAAACACTTCGAGGGAATAAAACAGAGGCAACCATCTTCCTGTTATTCCCTGTTTTCAGTTACAAATGATCTTTCCCCAGCAATGATATTCCTCATCAAATGAACTCTTCTAAATCTGCCTTGAGTTTTTGGCAGTTCATCGTTGATGTCATGCTGCAACGTAAAAAGTAAACACAATTTTACTTTATCAATATTAATGTTGTCATTTGATAATTTCTGCATTCTATGAGGCCATTGCTCTTTGGAATGGGCATACATCTGAGCATCTTCCAGTCCATTGATCAGATAACTGTTTTCTAAATTGTTTGGCATTGAAGCCTATTGTCTGCTTCCAACATTGTATCTGTTTACTGATATCTCTCTGTTGGTAGCCCAGCATTTTCTAGAGTCTTGTTGTTTGTCAGTTCCATCAGTACTCTGAATTTCTTCCATCAATACTACTGGTTCTTGACCATGCACTGAATCTGGCAATCGACCTGTTTATTTTGGTATAGTGACTGTGTATTTCTTCCCTCTTCTTCTTCTTCTTCTTCTTCTTCTTCTTCTTCTTCTTCTTCTTCTTCTTCTTCTTCTTCTTCTTCTTCTTCTTCTTCTTCTTCTTTTTAAAACATAATTTCTGTTTTGTAAGTTAGGTGGGGGTATACATTTCAGATCATCAACTTTACACTAGTTTAAACTACTCATAATCACCCTCCCATTTGATGCTTCCTGTGCCATTTCAACTTCATACTCATAAAACCCCTGGAAAACCCACTGTCATTGAGTTAATTTTGACTTGTGAGGGCCATATAGAACACAGTCAAACTATGGTGTGAGTTTTTACCTCACTTTAGGTTTAACAGCTTCAGGGCGCATATTGCCTCCCCTTTCTCCCACAGAGCAACTGCTAAGCCTTGTCTTAGCAGCTCAAAGTGCCGTTAGCTACCTTCAGCATCCTTTGGTGCTCCTTGAGGCTTTCACTCCTGTGGTTCAGGACTTGAATTTCTTGCACAGTTCTTTCAGCTTGTCAAATGGGGAACATATTTTTCTCTTTTGGTTTTCTAGCACCAGGAACCTTGCATATTTCATTGTAATAAGTATACATCCTTTTGTTTTCTTGATCCACTCTTTGAAGTCTTACGTTCAGCTCTGTTGCTTCATCATTTTACTTTAGCTGCTCTACATTTAAAAGCAGATTTCTGAAAGTCTCGTGACATTGCTTTTGGTCTTTTCTGCTGTTCTCTGTCTTTCTAATGACCTTTTCCTTTCTGTAGGGAGCTCTGGGTTGAGCACTGGATTTCTAGCTGCCCATTTGGCAGTTTGAGTCCACCACTGCTCAGAGGGAGAAAGAAGCACCTTTTTGCTCAGATAAGGATCCAACCACCTCAGAAAGCCCAGGGACAATTTTACTCTGTTTTATAATGTCACTATGTCACTATGAGTCTGAATCAACTAGATGACAATAAGTTTAATATATCCCCACTCCTCCTTTCTTCATGGATTTCCACCACGTTTTTGAGGTTATCCTATAACTTGTCAAGTTCTTGGATATTCGTGTTTAATGTTTCAAATGTATTCTCGAGATGGTCTCTAAATCCTGAGGGATATATTAAAGGTTGCTCTTTGGCTCTCCTGCTCTCACTTTAACTTTCTTCAACTTCAACTTGCACTTCACACACACACACACACACACACACACACACACCATGGTCTGTTTAATGGTCTTTTATTTTGATTGATGACACTGAGCTTCTGCATCACTTTTTCCCACAGAGAAGGTTGAGTTAATTTCTGTGCATTTCAGAATTAACTATACATGTATAGTTGTCACTTATGTCATTGAAAAATGCACTTCCAACCCCACTATGAAACCCAGCATCTCTTGCCGACTCAAGGTCCTATGGGGACAACACTGGAAAAGCAGGGTCAGAATTGCACCCTGCCTGACCCCACCACACCGAGGTAAAACACTAAGGGTGTGCAACAGAGCAGCATGGGGAGCAGAGCATCGGACTCAACTTGGGGACACTCCTGGCAGCCAATGAACAGACCTTGAACTATTTCTCATTTTTTGTTTTGTTATTATTATTTTTAACTTATTTATATGTTTTCTGGATTTTTTTTGTTGCCATAATTTTTTTTTGTCACTTTGTTTTGCGATATCTTTTTTTGTATATTCTATTATCTCTGCAAGTCTATCTAGATAAGATAGGCTGGATGAACAGTCTGGAGGAGAAAACAATGGGGCTGATGGTTCCGGGGGGACATGGAAGAGGGAGAGATGGAGTGGTGTTGATCAACTCAGGGACAAGGGAACAAGTGACCCAAAATCAGTGGCAATGTGGGTTTGAGAAGCCTGAGTAATGGAACAGATAGAAATTACTGAAACCCAAATGAAGGCTGAGCATGATAGTAGGACCAGAGGAAAGTAAAAGGAAATAGAGAAAAGAACTGGGAGGCACAGGGCATTTATAGAGGTCTAACTACAGATATGTACATAGATACGTCAGGCTACAATGTAGCAACAATGAAATATGCAACTTTCCTGTAGTTCTTAAAAACTTTCTACACCCCCCCACTATCATGATACCAATTCTACCTTACATAACCGGCTAGACAAGAGAATGTACACTGGTACAGATAGGCACTGGAAACATGGGGAACCCAGCAAAGACGATCCCTTCAGGACCAATGGTGAGAGTGGGGATACTGCGAGGGAAGGTGGAGTATAAAGGGGGAACTGATGATAAGGATCTACACATAACCTCCTCCCTCGGGTATGGACAACAGGGAAGTGGGTGAAGAGAGACATCAGATAGTGTGATAGGACAATATAATAATAATAATTTATTAATCATCAAAGGTTCATGGGCAGGGAATAGGGAGGGAGGGAGGGGGAAATGAGAAGCTACTATGAAGGGTTTAAGTACAAAAAACGTTTTGAGAATAACCATGGCAACTAATGTATAAATATACTTTGCAAACAAGGATGTAAGTATGCATTGTGATAAAAGTTGTATGAGCCCCCAATAAAATGATTAAAGATTTTAAAAAAGGAAAGAAAAATCTATTTCCCATACATGAACTATTGGCATTGCAAAATTACATAGAAAGATTACTGGTGCAATTTCTAAAACAGTGGTCATATTTCCCAACTACTAATCTTTTTTCCCATCTTTATATTACAATCACCATTCAATGCATCTTTAAAATGTGTTTTGTTGAGATATAATTAACCCATTATACAATATAAGAGCTCAGTCATAGCAGAAGGGTTGTGAAATCACCACTCAATTGACCTTGGAAGCTTTACTTTCTTTTGTGTTCATTGATGGTGACTCTCATTCAAGATATATTGATTGCATATTTGATCACTTTGGACTGTAGAAGTTGACAGAAAAATCTTTATATTTTTTATCATTGGCATTATTTACTGGTGCATAAATTTGAATGTTAGCTGCATAACTGTTCTTCTTTGGAGGTGTATGGATTTTGTACTATCACTGGCAGTATTGTAGAATGGTTAGATTGATATTTTTGACAGTACATATGACCCTATTCCTGCTGAATTTATCATTTGAAGGAGAATAAACCTTATGATTGTCTGGCTCAAAATGGGCATTTCCAGTCAATTTCAGCCCACTTTTACATAGGATATTGATCTTCAAGTATTCTATTAAGTTTTTGACAACTTCCAATTTTTCTTGATTAAAACTTTATAAATTTCATGTTTCCAATATAATGGATGTGTATAGCTTTTTCTAATTCTCATTTCCTTGATGCTAGCTAGTGAAAGTCCTGAAAACTTTACTCCATGGCGTTAGGCTCAAGTCTGCTTTGTAAAGGCAGTGCTCCCTCCGTCACATCAGTGTGCCTTCAAACCTGAGGCTTTCATCTTCCCGCCGCCAATTATTTTAGAAGTAGATCACCTTTTCCAATTTGTCTTCCTCTGGAAGCTTCAATTAAACCTGTTCATCCTGGTGACCTTCTAGCCCATAATACTTATGCAAACATCACAGCAACATACAAGTCATCACAATACAACAAAATGACAAATAAATGGTGGCTACACCTAATGAACAATATATAAATATTTGATACTTTTATTACATTTATAAAAATTATAATGTTAAACTCCATAGTACTTGGAAATACCTTTGTATAGTTATAGAAATACTCTGAATAGTTATAACTATCAGTGATTTAAAACTTCATTAATTTTAACATTTTATTCATGAATTCCTGCGGTCTATTTATGAATTCAGATACAATATTTGCCAATAAAAAACACTTTTTTCCTTAATTTTCAGTCCTTGGATATTTTTCTTTCTCAGTTTTTCTGTGCCGGTTAGATATTCATTATAATACAGAGAAGAGTGATGAACATTCAAGAATGTACTTTAAATATTTCAACTATAATGTTGGCTGGAGACCTTTTGCAGATACCCTCCTTCACTTAAGAATGTTTTCTTCTGGATCAAATTTGTTAAGAGCTTTTATCATGAAGGGATATTGAATTTTAATTTTTTAAGCTGTTGAAATGAATATATGTTTTCCTACCATTAGGATGTAAATGTGGTAAATTTTATTCTCACATTTCCTTCTCATTGGATCTTCCCAGACTTAAATACAATCTCATCCTGATATTTCTCAGAAAGGTTGATTAGGATTCAGGCCAAGTCAAACATGAAAGCAAATCATTGGTTATGAATTAATTCAGTTGGTATCTAATACATCCCTTTGTAGATGGAAAATCTGGATGAATTAGTATCTTTACTTATTGTTAAGTATTATTTCCCAGAGTTAGACATTTTCTCCAGTATTTGGTAAAAGTGCTCTTTTAGTTTTGTCACAACCAACCAACCAACCAACCAACCAAAAAACCAAAATGCTTATGAATATAAGCCTTCTACATGATACTTCTCATGCAATACTATGAGAGGTAAATTAAGAAAATAGAAAACAGAAAAATAGTACTTATGGAAAAATTACATTTTGTTTTTAACTTATTTCAAACAATATGATCACCTTCCCCAAAACACACACACACACACACACACACACACACAAACTGAACTTGTAGTTGTAGTTAAGTATGTAAACAGATTGATTTCTTTTTTTTAATCTTTTTTTAAAACAGATTGATTTCTAAACTGACTGTACGATTGATTTATTTCACAACGACTAGTTGCCCAAAGTAGAAAGGTATTCTCCTGGAGAGTCATGGATTCCGCATTTCCTCATAGCTCCTGGGAACAATACCCCAAAACATGGAACCAGAGCCAGGCAATACTTTAGCCTACATTAAGTAAAGCAGAAAGAAGACTTTATTTTATAAATTTCTTTTTAAAGCAAAAGAAAGAAAAAAAGGAGAAACTAACTTTTGTGTTTTTTCTTGGTGTTGAGCCATGTTGATCTAGACGATTTCACCTTTTTGCCTGCTCAGCATTCCAGGTCAGACCAGCAGGTAGCGAGCCAGCTGGAAAGTCACTTTTCTCCTCCTCCCACATTGACCAGGCCTGAAGTGACTAGTTCTCTGTACAGCCACTTGTATTCCCTGAACATTAGGACCACTGTCCCAAGCAATTGCAGGTGTCAAATGCCAATAAGTGTCAACCATATTGTTGACTTCAATCATTCACAACCTGTGTCTCTCCTAGGAGGGTGAGAGTCCATTTAAAGAAGAAGGTGTATGGGAAAAGCTGGCAAACTCTTTGTACTTGTTGGCAAGGCATAAAGAAAGGCAACATTGGCAAGAGACTGCATAATAATTACTCCCATGCTTGGAGTGGCTAGTATAAGGTCAGGCATTTATAAACATGGATTCATTTCTTTTCACCCCTCCAGGAGCTGTTATCTCCAGTTAACAGACGAGGAGCTGATGCTCAGAGAAGCTAAGTTAATTTTACCAAGTCATACAGCCAATTGGTGGTTGAGCTGGGATATAAATCTAGTTATTCTTAATTCTGTATTCCACAAAGTTTTTGGCCTAAGTGATTCGGGTATTTGTACACTTTAATTTAAAGGTTTTTGCTGGGCTAAATTGTTGATGGTACATCCTTAAAAGCACAAACAAATCTTAACATCCAAATATGGTCAATGAAGTAGAATCATTAGTCGTATGTGTTTTGAATAGCACTCTGCATCCAGCACTCTGCCGACAAATGTTTGCTCCAGTCAGGGTGCGATGAGATGACAGCGTTTTGCCAAAAGCCTCAAACGCAATAGGCTGTGGAGTTGAAGAATCATTCCCTTTAGGCAAACAAGCAGCATAAACAATTTTTATGGACCATTAAAAACAATATTCTGGTGTTCAAGACCTTTCAGATTGAATAAGTTTGATGGGTTGTTGCTGGTTTATGGACATGAACAAATTCCTGACCAATAAGTGTCCCAGTTCCAACACTCTAATTAACTTCAAATGATACCACCTGCAATAGGCCTGCTGGAGCACTAACAGACCTCCTTTCAATAGATACTTGGACAAGAAGTTCCTACACTTCTAAATTTATGTGTTTGAAGGGAAAAATCACATTGCTTTTCTTTCTGCAGGTAATTCTTTCCTTATGTATAACTGTGAATAGAATATAGACTTTCTGGAATGCAGAGAAGTGTGTCTTTAAAATATGGCAACACATTTTAGATGCAAAGCAACAGTTTAACTTTTTGGATATCGAACTTAATTCAGGGGAAGTTGTTAACAGAGAGGAAAAACTAGGTCATATCTCAAGAGATTCTGCCATATTGGTGTACAGGTAAAGAGGAGCACACTATCTTTACCTTATCTAGGAGGCAAAAGTTGTAAGTTAATTTGATCTTCCATTTGGATTAACTGTATATATAGCCAACTAAAGAAGGGAAATATGATTTTATTTGCTATATCTCTTCATTCATTCATAGAGTGCATACTTGATAAAAATTACTGGCATAAGATTACCTCCAAGGATAGAATTTGAAGGAAGTTTTTTGTCTTTTAAGAAAAAAAAACTCTTCTGAAGTTTGTATTTCAAAGAAGAAGTACTCTACCATATAAAACTCTACCTCTTCATTTTTACTGTGTGTGGATTTGTCAATTGTCTCATAGTTTAGAAATCAAACAATTGAAATATATGTAAAGAAAAAAGTTTCTGTACTTTCCCCCACTTTGACAATTTTCACTAGGTATATATGTCCTTTCAGGTTTTTCTATGCTTATAAATGCATATAAATGCATGTAGATTACACAAAAGTCAATATATCATATGAATTTCCCTGATTCATTTTACTATTCATAGCTTTGTTTCCCATTAACACATTTAACTTCACCTATTAAAGAAAGCGATGAAGCTTGTCTAGGATAAAAATATATAACATTGCCCTATTCATGAAAAGTTAAAGTGTTTTTCCTATTTTTCTTATATGGGGGAGTTTATAGTTCCTATCAATGTATTAATGAGCATAGACTTGTAACATAGCTGTTGTTCCTGTGATAGTCTGTGCTGCTGAAGAGTTTAAACCCTTCTCTCGTCTTCCCCCTGATAATTCCTTGGAACAGTCTTTACTGATTCTCTTTTCCAGAAATCTTCATCATTCATTTGAGATTGCCACAGTATCATTGCCTCCATGTTATTACAAGGCTTTGATAAGGTGAGTGCTTCATGAAACAGGTAAGCATTGATTGCTGTTAGCCTTTAACTCATAACCTCATTTACAACTGAATGAAAGATTACCTGGTTCTGCTACTCCCCCACAATCAATTGCATACTAGACTCTTATGATCCAATGTTTCCACTGACTTATTTTTGGTAGAAGAGTAATAGGCTTCTCTACCTAACTGACCTCAAACTAAAAGTTCCACTGAAGTCTCTTCTGCATTATAGTAACATACAAGTTTGCAGTGACTGATGGGTGATGGCTCTGCGGGGGGTATAGAGTCCAGGAATTGAACCCAAGTCTCCCATGTGGGAAGCAAGAACTTCACCATTGAGCCATCAATGTCCTCTTGAGCATTATGAACCTTGGGCATTGAATATTCAATTTCTACCTCCACCCCTCTTGAAAACAAAAATCAGAGGACTTGTAGATTTTCTTTTAATGACCTTTCCTCCTCCCAGCACTTCTTCGCCCACCCCCTCCATTGAGTATTTAAAAAAGAAGCTCTATCCTAAAGAATTGTTTAGTGAGATAATCATTAGTGAATGATTGATGGTGGTTTCCTGGGGCTTGGAATGCTTTTCTTTAAGGTGTACCTGTCCTCTTCCTGAATTCACACAACTGACAAAAACTGGAGTATGACTTTCTGCCTCTAATAATGCATGTGAACGGAAGGAGTAGCTGATAATCCTCAGGGGGAATATGAGCTCACAGGTCAAGATAACAAGATATCTAAAGAGAGCAACTACCTCAACAGGAAATACCAAACTCAAAACATAATTTATGAGACAATACTTGTAGGATTATAATGACATATGGGTAACACATTTAAGATAAGAATAAATGTACTAAAATGAATAAAGAAAAGTCTTAGATATAGAGGAGGTTCCCCCACTCCCATCAATACAGGAAAAAAACAACAACAACTCCGCTGGTGAGCTTTCGCTGGTGAGCTTTCGCTGGTGAGTACACATTTTTTTCTCAATAAACCTTGAGCAGCAACTTGCTCTGAGTTAGTGCATTCAGCGGTGTCACCTGGAAAGATTCTCTCTGATCACTGTGAATTTTTTCATAAAAGCAGTTTTGCTCAAACCTTGTTTCTTTGTGATAGCTGATTTAAGGGAACAGAGTGTTTCCTGTTCAGGAAAAATGCCACAAAACTGTTGTGAAGTTGAACACAGTTTATAAGGACAGTGCTATGGGAAAAACTCAAGTGTACGAGGTGGCTTTTTTGTTTTTCATTTTAAAAGAGGTGGTCAATTGATGACAAATCTCATTCTGGACTCCCTTCAACTTCCCAAATGGATGAAAATGTGGACTAAATTAAGGCCCTTTTATTTAGACCAACAATGGGCCATTGAAGAAATGGGGAGCTATCTGGACTCTCTTGGTGCTGGGTTCAGTGAATTTTAACGCAAGATTTGGGAATGAGAAGCATCGCTGTGAAATTTGTCCCTTGGCTTCTGACAAACCAGCAGAAAGAGCATCAATCATGGATGTTCACCCTTCCTACAGGTGGATGGACAACAGAAACATAGGTGAAGGGAGACAGAGGATGATGGAACATATGAAAATAAAAATAATTTATAAATTATCATGGATTCATGAGGATGGGTGAGTAGGGGAGGGAGGACAAAAAATAAAGAGGTCTTGTGAACACAGCTTGGAGACAGCAGCAGACCAGATCCCCAGTCCTTCCCCGTGTGCGTGCACGTGCACACGTGCATTAACCACACACCATTCCCCTCATTACAAAGAGTCAGCTTGGACAGAATTGTACATGTAAACAAGGAAGGGGTTAAAGATACCCAAAGATAATTCTAATTCTTTCTCCCACTTTGTTTTTCACTCATCTAATGAATAGAAGCCTTTATCTTTAACAAAATATACTGGAGTCCTCCTCCAAACACAAATACTGCCTACATTTGAACAAAAAGAGAATAAAAACAAGGTATGAACTGTATTAACTCTGCCTTGAGATCTGCTGATTCCTTAAGACACTGAGCTCAAGGACTGTGGCTTATTTTCATGCCTGGATTGTAGTCCCATAACACAATCATTTTTTTTTATCAGCAACGTACTTCTTACAATTTACCATCTATGCTCATTCTTTAGTTGTACTTATTGTGGCTATTTGTCATTCAAAGCAGACAATGAAACAAAATAACCAAAACATAATTTGTTTCCACAGCTTTGATATTTGGCAGGTTTCTAAAGTCCACATATGCTGATGTTTGTGTTACTCGCTTAATTCTAGAGTACTTGTCAGAACCAAATACCTTTGCCATTAATTATTTCAAACCCATCATACTCTACGAATGAGCAGTATGAGACGTCTGTGACATGCTCATTGAAAATTAATACGTTTCAATAATAGTCCATTTGGTAAGAAATACTGCTTCATGAAACATTTAAATTGTCTTTAACGTGTAAAATAATTATTCCCTATGACAAAGATTAATCTCTCTCTAAATTTACAAACATATTTTAAGAATTACCATGTGCTCTGGGCACTAATATAACTGGAGCACGGGTAAGGGGGTGGGATGGGGGTGAGAGACACAACCAATGCATGTCAGCTTTTGGCTATAAAGCATATGGCACTATTTACTGAAATAATGGTTTTTCAATGCAACACCCACTGTTTGCTTGGAATATTTCTAAAATATAAATGATTTAAATTTTAGCATGAGATTCTTATGACCTTATATGCTCTCTGCCTGAGTTCTCCTCTCTCGATATAGTAAACACTTAAAATAAATCAGAATGGAGACAGAAAGCTATGTCTTCATAATTAGCAATGACTCTGACACTGGAAAAAATAGATATTTCTGATATTGTGACCCTGAGTCCTATAATTTCACTTCTGTTTTGATGCTGTGTTAGTCTGGGTAAACTAGTGAAAGAAATCCATAGAAACTCATATATATATATATATATATATATATATATATGAGAAAGTTTTATATAAAGGGCAAAGGTACATCAAGAAAGTATCACAACCAAGTGCTGTTCAAGCCCATAAGTCCAACATTAGCTCATATGTCTGACATCAATCTACAAAGTCCTCCTCATCTCACAACACACACATACACACACAATGTTGCTGTCTGAAGAAGGAAAGCCAAATCAGTGACTGTGTATGCATCTCATTGCTGGCAGAGATTTCTATATGGTTGCTCCAGCACCCAAAGCTGCATCAGGGTAGGTCCATGTGGCTTCTTCTCAAGGATGTCTGGCAGGAAGTAAACCTTGCAAGCTGAAGTAGGGAACTGGATAAGGCAGCTGCACCCTGATCCCATCATTAGAAAACAAGAGACCTGGGAACTAGAAAGGCAAGACTCACGGAGCTGTTCAGCGCTCTGCCCTTCAATTAACCCCACATGTGTTCAATGGCCAGGTTGGCAAAATAAACTTTAACTCTCTCAGGTGCCACGTGTAATACCCTTCTCTGCTGTAATACTATAGCTGAGCTTGCTCTTCAGGTACACATGAAGACTTCTGTCAGGTTGTGTGGGCTACTTACCCTCAACGAGAAGAGAGAGCCTCTTATACATCGCTGTCAGGAGACTGAAAACTGACATGGAGCCTTTCCTAGAGACATTATTGCATTATATTGATGGACTTACAGACTGAAAAAAACAGCAGTCCCTGCCACGATCGTGACCCCAGTCTGCCGTAGAACTCAGGCTGAACCACAGTATGTATGTGGCTACAGATAAGAGCTGGAAACCAGGAATCCAGTACCTATAAACCCCTCAGGACCAATTCCCACAGTAGCTTTCGTGAAGTTGAGAGGATAGGGGAAGGAGGGGGAAAAATGAGCTGATACCAATGGCGTGAGAATAAAATGTTCTGAGAAAGAGAATGACAACAAATGTGCTTGGCACCATGGTTGGATTTATGGGTTGTGATGAGAGTTGTACAAGCCCCCAATAAAATGATTCAAAAGGGTCTGAGCCCCAGTGGCGAAGTGGTTGTGCACGGGACTGCAGCCCACTGGGATGGAGGTTCAATTCCAGCAGCGGCTCCACAGGAGTAAAGGCTGGGTCTCCTACTCCCACCACCAGAGGGCAGTGATGCCCCAAAAAACAAACAAAAAAATTCGAAAGACCTTTAAAAAAAAAACAAGCAAACAAAACAGCAGTGCTTCTCCCATTAGGCAAGAATGTTTCCAGGGAAATCATCCTGGAGCTCTCTTTTATACTGTTAATGAACTGGGCCAGAAGTTTTTGGTTGACTTAGACCCACTAAAGCCATCCGCATTTTGATTCTAACTATGACAGTCACCCAATCTGGTGTCAGTTGTCAGTTTGAGGATTAAGAGTGTAGGGATGGAGTCTAGCCTGTCAATCTGGAAATAGCAAATGAAACCTCTGTGTGGGCATGGCCTTCAGCTGAGAATTCTGGGAAATGTGGTAATTCCTCATTGGGGGCAGGAGACACTGTCTCTCGGCTCACTCCCTGGAAGACAAGCTGAGAAGACACATGGCAGCATATTGATAGACCCTGAGCCTGGAAAATGGAGAAGTCACCGGGAGACCCCTGCCAGTATTGAGATGCTTCTACCTGGCTTGAAAGACAAGACTCTGCATCCACTGACCTGTGATTGTCCTGATGTCATTGCATGTGCTTCGTGAGTCTGAAGAGGACTTTATAGATTGCTATTGGACATATGAGCTAATATCAGACTTATGACCTTAGACTGGACTGGGTTGGGATGTTTTTCTCAATGTTCAATTGCTCTTGTTTAGAAACCTCTCCCTTATATACATACGTGTTTTTATGAATTTTGTTTCTCTAGTCTACCTGGACTAACACACTAACCTAGTCGAGAAATTCCTAAAACTGAGAAACAGGAGTGGGAACAGAAAAGTGCTTGCAAAGCCCCTGACTGTGCGGTGTTGCCTCAGTTATGTGTATCTTACACATAGCCAGAGTATCTTATTGGTGGGATGCACAGGGAGTGTCTGCTTAGCTGCAGTAGTCATTTTGGGAGCATGAACTCCTACTCCTCTACTATACTTTAAGTTCCTACACTGGTCCTCATAATCTTACCCCCAGCCTTCCACATTAGCCTTTAGGCTGAGGGATTAGAGATTTGCAACCAGGCACAGCAATAGCAACAAACCCCACAGCAAAAATCACCTCAAGGCAGGGAAATTTCCCCAAACATAGTTCACCATATGGAGGGTATAGAATGAAATCAGGTGGAAAACAGGTCAACCAGAGGGACAATTAACATGAAAAGAGGAGAAAAGCAGGGACCACCGCTTGTCTGGCAGTCTAATAAGCCCTCTCAGACACTTGTATTAAGTAGGACAATGTTCCAAAGCATGGACACTTTTCACTGCAGGACAGCTTTCCATTGTAGGCCACAGTTAGTTGAAGATGTAAGTATTTCTCTAGTCTGGTATTGCTTTTGATATTGCTTCTGATTTCTCACATCAACAATCATTTCAAGCCAAGCATTATTGGAAACACTAGGGATGAGGAAGGGTGGCCTGGTGGCCGAGCGGTTATGAATTGGGCGGTGAAACCCAAGTTCAACAATTGAAACCACCAGCCAAGGGTTTCTCCTCCTGTAAAGAGTTACAATCTCAGAAACTCACAAGGGATCATTCTCACGTGTCCTATAGGGTCATCATGGGTCATCCTAGAATCAATGCCAGTGAGGGGTTAGAATACAGAGTGAGAGGGCTTGATTGTGGATCAGTCTTTACCACCAAGGAAAATACATTCAATGGTAGTAAACTTAGGTTGTAGTCATCCCCCAGACTTGCGATACCATATTGTTTGTCTCTAGAAGGCCTCTGGAGAAGGAAAACCAGTGCAATCTAATTCTGGGTTTATACTGCTCCACAAATTTAAAATGGGAGTCCCTTCCATGATTGTCTACCCATGGTGATTAGTCACCAACTGTCTTCAAGAGGATGCACTGGGATACCTAAAACCCTACCTCTAACCCTTTTACCCAAGTGTCAAAATGTGGACCTGCAGAGGCCTGTTTGTTTGTTACATTGAAGGTTTGTTACATTGAAGGCCAAAAGACAAAGGCCCTCCCAGAAGGCTAGGTCTTATAGCAAATGCAACAGGAGGTGGTTGGAATTTCAAGCACAAGCACTTGGCTTCCTTTATGTTGTCATAGACTTGAATTTGTGTGGTCTTCTGCAGCCCTTGGAGTATTTGTTGATAGGCACTGGGCAGCGTTATACATTGGCATTGCTGACATTGGCATTGCCTGATCTCTAGAAGATCCTTGGTCCATTGCATGACTTCTGGTGGCTGGTGGTTTCCAACTGCTGACCTTGCAGTTGGCAGCCCAATTTGAAACCACAACACTGCCAGGGCTCCATGCAAACAGGATAGAGCTGTTTTTCCTAACACCTGGAACCAAAAGACCATCCTTGAGGCACTTGCCAAAATCCAAATCTATAACCCTCGGGGTAGCTGCTGATATCCAATTCACAAGCTCCTGCCTTCTATAATCCCCAAGACATGGTTGCCTCAACAACTAGGAGCTGTTGTTTCTTTTTTTTCTTTTTTAATTGGCTGAACAGTATTTAAGATCTGATCTACTTTAAGGGATCAACTCCATATCAATTCTTTCTTTACTAGCCAGTAAACAGGTGGGCCAGAAATCCCTGAGTTGTTTGTAGTTCCTTTTCTTTAACCAGGGATAGGCCCACTAGACCGGTTCGGGTCAGGCAGGATGACTGTGATAGTAGGTATCCTTGATACCTTGAGCTCTGCTGGGGGGCTGGTGGGTGGTTCCAATAGAGCTGAACGTTCTTCCAAATCTGCCAAAGGGCAAGGAGATAGTGGTGGTACTCCCTGCACTTCTGTGCAGTGCAAACGTCCAGGCCAGCCGAGATTCATCAGCAAGTCCTCAGAAAGAACAAGGAATCTGGTATTGGGAACTGCTCTGTCTTACTTCAGTCACCACAACAGGTCAGGCCTCTACGGTGGAGGCAGGTGGGGAGAGAATCTCTATTTCCCACTCACACTATTGTCCTCCTTCTACATCCCTAGAGGGCTGGAGGGGTCCTAGCGCTCATTGTTCCCCTCACTCTCCCTAGGCATTTCCTGTAGGAGCAGTGGCTCTCAGCTTCTCTAGGGAGCTGGTCAGCATTTGAGAGAGTCAAAGATGGTGAGACTTCCTCTCATGGACTTTGGATATATTATCAGGAGTTCCTGGTCTCTGGAGAAGGATATCATCCTTGGTGATGCAGGGGGTGGGGTGGGGGATGCAGAGCAAAACAAGAAGGCCCTTGGCCAGGTGGATCGACACAGAGGCTGCAACAACGACTGCAGCAGTGGCTGCAACTCAGGGATAAAAGCCATTGTGCAGATGCACCTGACTGGACAGTGTGTCCTTCTGTTGTGCATTGGGTCACTACGAGTTGAATCGGATCCACTCAATGACACCTCACAAAAGCAGAGACCTGGATGTGTTTCCTCTCATTTGGACCGAAAGCTAGCATCGTGATAAGTGGAGAAAAGGTTAACGATTAAACCAACCATGCTGGGTTCCACAAGTTGTGGTCATAGAAGCCGCAGTCAAGAAATTAAAGGATGCATTGCGTTGGGTAAATCTACTGTATCGGGCCTCTTTAGAGTATTGAAAAGCAAGGACACTACTTTGAAGACTAAGGCGCATCTGACGCCAGCTAAGGTATTTTGAATGACCTCATATGAATCTAAAATTTGAACATGTAATAAGGAGGACCACAGAAGAAACTGAGTTTGAATTAGGAATTTACAAGTGGTGGTGAAGAAGATTCACAGTACCACGCAACGCCAAAAGGTGGCAAGGATGGAAAGACTTCATCTTACATAATGAGAGCATATTGTTAGGAGAGACCAGTGCCTGGAGAGAGACACCATCATGTTTGGCAAAGTAGAGCAACTGCAAAAAAGAGGAAGACTCTCAGTGAGAAAGGTTGCCACGGTGACTCACGATCAAAAAATAGTGAGGATGGTACAGCACTGGGCAATGTTTCATTCTGTTTTGCATAGGGTCACTAGGGTCAGAACTGACTGCAGGGTAGGAACGACAACATCCAGTGTGGGTAGGCTGGTGAATCTGGTCCATATCTACCTATTCTAAGACAGCCTAAAGAATAACCACCAATCTGGGGCACTGACAAGAGCTATGGCCAAGGTCAAGGAAGTGTGGCAAATCATACACGGGCTCTTAATGACCATTTCATAGGTCAACTTTCATGCTTTCAAAGGGTTGGGAAAATCCACTCCTAACAGGTTTGTAGAAAGCATGAAAGTTAAATATTTGCCAACAGCATTAATGACTTCCACAATCACTTTAAATTCTTATGAAGGTTATAGTTAGGAATATTTACATTAAATCGCCTTGAACCTTTTTTAAAGGAGGAAAAGAAAGAGCTTTATATCAAAAAGTAATTGTATATTAAGAAAACATTTGAGCCCAGGCCAGGTCAAGTCCATAAATCCAATATTAGCCCATACGTCCTATATCAGTCTGTAAATTCCTCTTCTGACTCCCCAACACATTAAATGATGCTGAGTGCAGGAAGATCACAGGCCAGTGGGTGGAAACCCCTGTGGATCCAGTGGCAGTGAAAAGATCTTAATGTTGGTGTGCCTCTCCAAGTAGCTCCTCCAGTTCCAAGACCATGGCTGCCATCAACATGTGACTTCTCAACAGGAGTGCCTCGCACCCAAGGAGATAAGCGGAGAGTGAGTCTGTTCCATCTCTTGAGAGGAAGACTGGAATTCCCAGAATCCTCAGGAGAAGGCCATGCCCACATAGAGGCCTCATTGGAAATAGCCTTGAACCTTATGAGTAAGTACTTCCAGTGTCTCATAAACTTGTTGAAATATTTCAACTGGTATTCTATCAATTTCTGAAAGCTTTTTTTCCCCTAACCCTAACCCTAGGAAACTTGTTTTGTTTGGTTTTTTTTTGCTAATGTTTTCAGTGCAGATTGAACTTCATCTTTCAGTGCCTTTGGGTCTTATTTATATACCACCTCCTGAAATGGCGGAACATCAACTTGTTTTTCTTCTTTTTTTTATATAATGTCTCTGTGTATTCTTTCCATCTTCTTTTAATGATTCCTCCAACATTTATTCCCTCACCCCCCACAAAATCATTTACTATTTCAACTTGAGGTTTGAATTTTTTCTTGTGTTCTCCCACATGAATTTACACATGAGCAATTGATGATGTGTTCCAATTAGCTGTTGGCCTAGTTTTCACTTCAGACATTGAAATTCTTCATCATCTCTTCCAACATAGTACTTAATTTGTTTTCTACATATTCCCTCTGGAAAAACCCACATGTATCTTAGCTATTTGTGTGTTGAAAAAAGGTATTTGTGATGAACAAGTTGCTGGTTTTGCAAAATTCTACCATGTGATCTCCCGCTTAATTTCTACCACCAAGTCAATATTTCCACCTACTTTTCCTTCCTTTTTGTTTCAAAACCTTGAATTCCTTTAATCAATAATTATCAATGCACCTTGTTTGCTCAATTTCTGAGTAAGTCATTGGTAGAATTCTTCAATTTCTATGTTAACACATTTAGTTGTTTGGTGCATAAATTTGGATAATAGTTTTGACTGGATTCCTTTCTATGCAGGCAGAAATTATCCTATCACATACAGCATTGTCCTTCAAAATAGCTCTTGAAATTTTCTTTGTGATCATGAATATAGCATTATTCCTTTTGATTGTGTTATTCCAGGGATAGTAGAGCATATGATTTTCTAATTCAAAATGGTCAATATCAGTCATTGACAGTTCTCTAAAACCTAGAATATCAATCTTTACGTGTTACATTCCATTTCTATGAATTCCAATTTTCCTAGGTTCATACTCTATACTTGCCAAGTTTCAATTATTAATTGAAGCTGTTTCTTCTCATTTTGAGTTATGTCCCTTCAACATATGAAACCCTGAGGGCTTTACTCCCATAAACTTCCTTCCCTCCATCCAAGTCATGAGAGTCCATGCTGTTGAAGAATGGATAAGCTGTGGTTCATATACACAATGGAATGCTATTATCCCTAAAATACAATGATGCAAGTATGAAATACTGCATGATATGGAAGTACCTGGAAATCATCATGCTAGATGAAGTAAGTCAATCACACAGACACAAAAAAAATTCTATGAGTCTACTACGATAAGAAGAAACACCAATTAAGCAGACCTTAGAGACCAATTCCTGAACAAAAGGAAAGAAGGCTACCTACCAGTCATGAGTAATATATTGGTTCTCTTATGAACACTTCTCAGGAACCACTTTGAAGAAGATCTCACATTGTCTGGGATCACTTCTTCAAGATATGGGATATGGGAGAAGACCATCCATTTAAGATGGGTAAAATCAATGTGTCCTCCACAGGAATAGAAGGAAAACCTTGCCAGAAAATCATGTTACGACCAGGGGAGAAGATCATCTACATCTTGGAGGAGACACTCATAATTCTGTTGATGAGTTTGGGTAGGTGAGTGGGGTGGAGCAACTTCCCATGAGGAAGGGATGCTAACCAATGATTGCAGGGAATCTAGGGGGACAATGGAACCAATTTTATGTTCCTGGGTAGACAGTACAAATATATATCTACTCAATCCTCAGTGAACTCAGTGAACTGTGCCATGATCTAAACACTATGATGACTTTGGATGCTGGCCTTTCAGGTAGGATGGTATAACCCTAGACAGAGAACTGGGGTATTTGGATGGGAAAAGAAGCAGAAAGTGACCACCCCAGGAATTGACAGCCATTGGACCTTGAGGGGAACCCTTGGCTTGATGAATGAGCAGTGGAAAGGGACCCTGACTCACTCTCTATCTATTTAGTGCCCCAATACTCCCTTATGTGATATGACAGATTTTGATCTCTTGGACAGGGATTTGCACTTGGAAGAATTAATCCAGGAAGTTTTCTCCTGATACCAATTTTCATGCTTAGGTAAACAGAGCTCTATCAGATGGGAGATCAAACTGTATAGGGCGACAGCTCATGAGTTTCAGCTCATGGTGGAAATGTATTTGCATAGACTCTTCATACCAAAAGTGTCTGGAATGTCATGTCATTGGAACAATTGACGATGTTAACAGTGAAGCTGCCTTAGACCTCAGGGAAATGATTGACAATGTTTTATGGTTTTGTTTCTGTGGGCTTTTGTTTGTTTGTTTCTTGTTGTTGTTTTGTTTGTTTTCTAGTTTGTTGCTGTGTTGTTGGTCTTATGGAATTCTGAATTTGTCAAAATATGGCTTCCAAAGTAAACCTTTGTTATGCATATCCCTGGGACAAACAGATGGATTTGGGGCTCCAACTTAACTTGGTGCCCCACTGCACGCAGTTAGTTTTGAAAGTATGGCCCTGCTTGATACTCACCTCCATGAAATGATCACAGAAGAGAAGGGTGCTCTAGCAAAGTGTGGTAAAAAAAAAAACAGATGGTGCCCAGCTATCTCTCAGAATAGTGTCTGGGATCTTAACACTTGTATTCAAACAAGCAGCTATCTAATTGAGGTGTCAACCAAGTCCACATGGATGAAGCACACCAATTTGTGTCATCTAAAGATAACAATGACAAAATCCAAATCTGGTGAAGGGAAATATCAGACCTTAAATTGTGAATACCTAATTTATAGAAGGTTATGGAGGGCAGTGGAAGCCCAAAATCTATCTGCAGAGTATCTAGCCAAATTAAGTCCCTGACAGATTCCCTGTAGTCAAGAGTCTCAAACAGCTTTACTATCAGATAGATAGAAACTTAATTGTGCTGGATTGAATTTGATAATTGGTCAGTTGATCTCCGTTTTGACCCAACCTGAACTTGTTCTGGGCACATGTCTTTCTCGCTTGTTCCATCACAAAAGTTTCTTCCCTGGATTTTAAAATATTGATAGTGTTCTTTGCTTTCTTATTCATTATTAATATTTTGATCTTTATTATTATTATATCCTTTTCACTTAAAAAAGGTAAGTGGTTATGCAACTTGGTTATGCAACCAAAGTGTTTTGGTGTTGGTTTTTATTTTATTTGTTGTTCAGTATGCTTCTCTTACACTCAATTCTAAGTTCTCTGAATTTTCCCAGCATTGTCAGATACTACAATAACCTTTCCAGGATTCAGATTCAAATTTGACCCTGCCAATTCTATCCACTGTTCAAAAGGAGTAGCTAGTTTTGTTTTACATAATTAATAGCCTCTTCACCTTAATATAATAGTCACCATAATTTCCTTGCAAGTGGAGAATACCTGATTACCAGTTTTTAAGTAGCAGGCTTTCCTCTTCAAACCACAAATAATCAATTCTTTTATCATTCTTTTTTGTTTCTCAAATTTCTAAAAATTTCTGAACATGAAAGAGTAGATGCTGTCACATATGTAGTTTTTAATATAAAAACTATTTAGAATATGCATGTTAGAAGCCAAGAATTATATCTTGTCAGTAACATTTTGTGGGCAGATCATCTAGCCAAACCACAGACAAATCTTCCCCATAGGTTTCACCTCATTACATTTGAATTTGTTCAAAGTAGAATAAATGAGGTTGAAATGTCAAAAAAAAATGTTATATGCACCATTGGAAAGAAAAGAAAATTCACTTCACATTAGCACAAATGTCCTAAAGCAAGTATTTTCCATGTTTGTATTTTAGTGATATATTGGGTAGTTGACCATTCTGAGATATTAACTCTAATTTGTTTGTCATCAGTTATGAAGCATTGCTGGAGAAATTCCATAAAGACTAGATGGATTATGAATACATAACTGACATTCTGCTGGGTCTTCAACACCAAGCAACTTCCTTTTGTTAAAAAAACTACCACACTATTGAATTATGTACATATACCAACTATTCCAAATAGTATACATATTCTTAGGATCGTAAATATTTCTCACCTCCTACATTCATAATCATCATCCCATCATTTACTTTACTGTAAGAAAATCTGGGGACTGCGGCCCACTGGGATGGAGGTTCAATTCCGGCTCCCCGGAGCAAAGGCTGGGCCTCCTACTCCCACCACCTGAGGGCAGTGATGCCTAAAAAAAAAAAAAGAAAGAAAGAAAATCTGGAAGACATCTACTTGTTCAACTTACTGAAAGAAATCCACATTTGCACTCATTCCAAAGAAGGGTTGATCAAAAGAATGTTCCAATTATAGAACAGTATCATTGGTGTCACACACATGTAACATTTTGTGGAAGATCATCTAACAAAAGATGTTCTGTTGAAGAACATCAACCTAACAAAGGTTGATGAGGTACACTAACAGGAAGCTGCCAGAGATTCGGACCAGATTCAGAAGAGAAGATTGAACAAGAGATAACACTGCTGGTGTCAGAATATCAAAGAAATGTTTTATTTGGTCTCCTTAACTATGAGAAGGCATTCAGTTGTGTGGGTCATAGCAAACTATGGAGAGCCTTGAGAAGAATGGGAATTCCAGAATACAGAATTGTACACATTTGCAACCTGCACATGACCTAGAGGCATTTGTGCTAACAGAACAGTAAGGCACTGCATGGTTTAAAATGAGTAAGTGTTTGTGTCAAGGTTGTAACATCTCCCATACTTATTCAGTCTGTATGATGAGCAAATAATCAGAGAAGCACAAAAGGATGCAGCATCAGGATTAGAGGAGGTTTAATAACAACCTGTGATATGCAGATGACAACCTTGCCTGCTGAAAATGAGGAGAGCTTGAAGCATTTTCTCCTGGAGATAAGGAGTGCAGCCTTCAGTATGAATTACAATTCAATGTAAAGCAAACAAAGATTCTCACAACTGGATCAATAAGTAATGTCATGATTAATGGAGAAAAGATGGGTGTTGTCAAGAATTTCATCTTGCTTGGATCCATATTCAGTGTTCATGAAAGCTGTAGCAAAGAGATTAAAAGACACCTTGAATTAGGTGAGCCTGCTGTACAAGACCTCTTTCCTCCAGTTCCTAAATGCTTCTTCACCCCCACTATCATGATCCCAATTCAACCTTATAAATTCGGCTAGACCAGAGGATGTGCACTGGTCCAGGTAGGAAATGGAAACACAGGGAATCCAGGACATATGATCCCTTCAGGACCAGTGGTGAAAGTGATGATACTGGGAGGGTGAAGGAAAGGTGGAGTAGAAAGGGGGAACTGATTACAAGGATCTACATAGAGCCTCCTTCTTGGGGTGTGGACAACAGGGAAGTGGGTGAAGGAAGATATCGTGGAGTGTATGATATGACAAAATAATAATTTCTAGATTGTCAAGGGTTAATGAGGGAGGAAGAGCAGGGAGAGAGGGGAAATAGGAGGAGCTAATACCAAGGACTTAAGTAGAAAGAAAATATTTTGAGAATGATGACAGCAACAAATGTACAAATGTGCTTTGCATATAGTAGTTGTATGTATGGATTGTGATAAGAGTTGTATGAGCTCCTAATAAACGTTTTTTTTTTAAGTGATGAAAAGCATGAATTAGACTTTTACTTTTGAACAGGAAGGTGCTCCTGACCCAAGTCATAGTATTTGTACATGCATTTGAAAGTTGGACATTGAACACAGAAAATGGAAAGACAGTCAATGCATTTCATCTATGACTGGTGGCATAGTGGCTGTAAACTGAGCTGCTAATTCAAGGAGGCGAACCATTCGAAGTGATCAGCTGCTCTGAGAGAGAAAGAGGAGGCATTCTACTCCTGTAACAAGTCCCCGTCTTAGAAACCCCCACGGATGGTTCTGCCTTATCTTAGGAAGTCACTATGAACCAAAATTGACTTGACAGCAGTGAGTTTTGACCTTGTTTGTTGGAGTTACTTAGAAGTAATGAAAGAACTGGGATTTTCCACAAGAACAAACGTATTTGTATTGAAAATCTTTTTTTCCGGAATACTCCTGAGAGGAAGCTCCTGGAAGACTCTGTCTTAACTATTTTGGACATGTTATTAGGAGATACTACTAGTCCCTGGATAAAGACATGGTGCTGGGCAGAGTGGAGAAGTGAGAAAGGAGAAGGGCCTCTCAGGGAAGGATTGACACCAGGGCTGCAACAACGGGTTCAAGCGGGAGAACAGTGAGGAGGAGTGGGTGGTGGTTCCTTGTGTTGTGTATTGGGTCTCTGTAAGTCAGAACCAACTTGACAAAACCTAACAACAGCAGCAGCAATACATATATTTATTTCAATATGATTTTTTTGAAGGAAGAAAGACGAATTAAATTTGGAGCATGTTGACTTTGAGATATTTGTGGAATAGCCATTGGTTTTGTTTAGCATTCAGGGAGATCTGAGTGAAGAATGAGAAAACAGGGAGGTACAGAGTAGTGAAAATTTACTCAAGACCATTCAGATCCCATATTAATTTGTATGAAATGCTGTGAAAAGCTATGCTTTGGGTAGAATTTTTTTACATCTGAGTGACATCCAAAAGGGTATTTATGTTGGAAAAATAAGGTTGCAAATGTGTTAAACTACATTTGAATTAGCATAGGTGAAAATGTATCTTTGCTCTTGTTAAAAGACCTGAAACTCTCTTTGGTGCATTGCTTATGGTGAGAGTTTAAAAGTTGAAACTTCACTAGCATCAAGTTCTCACTGAGGAATTTATGCCTTATTAATAAGGTCATTGTTACCATTGAAAACAATCTAGTTCAGAAAGCTAGGTCACTTTCATAAAACTGCCTCAAGTTGAACAATAGAAGCCCCATTTCTTTGACCTTTGCTGAGGTGAATGGATCAGCAGACAGGGAGGAGCAATGAAAAGGACATGAATAAGGAAACATGATAAAACTGAGAAAATATATTCTTCCGTCTCACTCATGTCTATGTTTATTAAAAAGGAAATTAAAGGCAACAACTTGAAATTGCTCACTGTTTAGGTTCCAGACAAAGTACATAGCAGCCAAGGACTGTGAAGAATGGAGTTTCTTTTTCACCATGGTGCACATTCTTCAGCAGGTCATTTAACAGTCTAATCGGGCATTTAGAAAATTGTCTGACACATGAGACTCTCAGGTCTAGCATTGCATTTGCCTTTGTAAGAGAAATTTGTGTAATAGGCGGTACCTGGGTTAGGGACACCAGAGTTACTTACAACCTGTAACTACAAAACACCTCCTGTAAAGCCTAGCATTTAAAAAATGCAAAGGATGGGCAATGACCGTTCCTAATAACACAGGGGTATTACCGTGCAACATGCATCAAAACAGTATCAGTACTACTGGATCATGATATTACACATGCCAGTTTATCTAGAATATTTCTTTCATGTTTTTTTTATGCACAGAAAAGTACAATATACACAAGGGTAAGTAAAAATGGATCATTGGAAAGTCATAGAAGCCTTTATTAAACAAGCATTTTCACAGTGTAAAGCTATTATTTCCTGATTATACACTTCTAAAGGTGATGCTTCATCTCTGGCGAACCGTTCATTCTTAAATTTACACCATGTTAGAGAATGACAGTTTTGGCATCTTCAAAGGACTTACATTCAAACTTCTTAAAATATTTTTTTTTACTCTAGAGGACAAAAACAAGTCTGTAGGGGAAAAAAATCAGGGCTCAGGGTATTTGGGGTAAAATTGCTCAAGAGAACTCTCCTAAGGCAGTGATGATGGCAATGGGTGTGTAAAAGTGGCCTGAATACAACTGATGTTGTTAGAGATTGTGATGGGAGTTGTAGGGGCCCCCCAATAAAATGATTAATTTTTTTAAAAAAGGGGGGGGAAGGGAAAGGGGAGGATTTTTTTTAAAGGAGCTTGTATCAAGGGCTCAAGTGGAAAATATTGGGAAATGTATGTGGAAATATGTGTGCAAATGTGCTTGATACAAATGATGTACTGAATGTTGTAGTAGCTGTAAGAGCCCCCAATAAAATTTTAAAAAAGAAAAAAAAACTTGAAAAAAAAAAAAAGAAGGAACAAGAACATTGTTGTGATTTTAAAAAAAGTTCCTGACTGAGCCTGGTAGTCTAGTGGTTGTGTGCGGGACTGCGGCCCGCAGGGTTGACGTTCAAATCCAGCAGCAACTCTCCAGGAGCAAGGCAGGGCTTTTTCTAATCAATGATGGTCCTACGTCTTTTGAAAAAAAAATCTATCAAGATGACCCCTTCAGAATTTCAAAAACCTGCTTATCATAACCTATTTTAAAAACATGGTATTTTTATTGGGATATATTTCAGATACTACCTAATTTAATAGTTTAATTATAGTAAGAAGATTTGAACAATTGCCACAATCAATTTAAGAGCATTTTCTTCTTGCACTCATAGTCATAACCTCCTCATTTTCCTCCTATCTTCCCCAACCATGTCTCTAATCAATTATCAGTCCGAGTACTGTTTCTGTGGATCTGCCTTTCCTGGGCTGTTTATATGGAAAATCATATGAAATATACAAAGAGGGGAAACAAAACAACCAAAAACTCAAAAACAATGGCTAGGTCTTAAAGCCCTGTTTTTGTTTTTTGGGGGGTTTTAAAAAAATCATTTTATTGGGGCTCATACAACTCTTATAATTCACACTTACATCCATTGTGTCAAGAACTTTTGTACACTTGCTTCCCTCATTGTTCTCAAGATACCTGCTTTCCACTTATGCCCCTGGTATCCCTCCTCATTTTTCCCCTCCCTCCCCCATGAGCCCCTGATAATTTATAAATTATTATTATTTTGTCATAAAACATATAAAGTCTCCCTTTACCCACTTCTCTGCTGTCCGTTCCCCAGGGAAGAGGCCACATGTAGATCCTTGCAATCTGTTCTCCCATTCTACCTTACCCTCCCATTATTGCTCCTTGTATCACCAGTCCTAAGGACGTCTTCTGGCCTGGCTTCCCTGTGTTTCCAGTTCCTACCCCAGTGTATATCCTCCGGTTCAGTCGGATTTGTATGGTAGAACTGAATCATGAAGGGGTGTGTTGTGGGGAAGCATTTAAGAATAGAGGAACATTGTATGTTTCATCATTTCTACACTGCATCCTGATGGCCTCATCTCCTCCCTGGACCTTCTTTGCGGGAATGCCCAGTTTCCCACAGATGGGTCCCCACTCTGCACTCCCTCTCATTCACAATGGTAAGATTTTTTGTTCTTTGATGTCTGATAGCTATCCCCTCAACTCTTGTGATCACCTAGACTGCTGTGCTTCTTCCATGTGGGCTTTGTTGCTTCTCAGCTAGACGGCTGCTTGTTTATCTTCAAGCTTTAAGCCCCCAGACTCTACATCCCCTAATAAGCAGGCACCATCAGCTTTCTTCACCACTTTTGCTCACACACTCGCTTTGTCCACAGCGATTGTGTCAGGACAGGCTGGTGTGCTTCTCCCATGTAGGCTTTGTTGTTTTTAAACTAGATGGCTGCTTGATTATTTTCAAGCCTCTAAGACCCCAGGTGCTATTTAAAGCAAGCATCCACTTAAGTGAGGAGTTAAACAAGTCCACATGGAAGAAGTACAACAGCCTGTGATCCAAGGATTCTAAATAACAAAATCCAAATCTGAAAAAGGGACTGCCATCAGAACTTAAATAGTGAATACTTCTGTTTTACAGAAATCAATGAATTACAGTGAAAACTCCAAATTCATTTTCAGGGTCTCCACATGTATTAAGCCTCCAATAAATCCCCTCTGATTATAATTCAGGGATTTGAATAGTCTTGCTTCCAGAGAGCATTGTATAATTGATTATGGCAGATTTCATTAGAAGATATAATTCCTTATCATTTGATCTCCTTTTTGACGCATTTAAAAGTTTCTTTTCACCATAATGTTTTGAGCTGACTTCTCTACTTTGAATTTAACTAGTCCAACAGATATCCTTGGAAGCTATTGCTTTGATTGCACTTTTTTTTTGGAAAGCACTAGAAGGAATCTAAAACAAGTGTACTACTAAAAGAGCTTGCCTGCAGCCACCCACTAATTGCAGAAACATGTTTGGAATAAATCTGCATATCTATGAACTGGAGCCTCAGTAGCAACAATTTTTCACTTAACCTTGTAATATATATTCAGACAAATTGTACCTGATTGTAACACTTCTTTCCCTGTAATCTTTCTTTCTCAGAGAGCAGTGTATTAAAGTCACCTGTTATCATTGTTGAGCCTGTGATTTCTTTTTTCATCTTTTGGAGTGTTTGTTTAGTGAATTTCAAAGGTCTCTTATTGGGTGCATAACTGTTTTTTTTATTTTATTTTTTGGGGGCATCACTACTCTCTGGTGGTTCTGGGAGCTACCCAGCCTTGCTCCTGAGAGCTGCTGCTGGATTTGAACCACCAAGCCCATGGACCGCAGTCTCGCACTCAACCACTATGCCACCGGGGCTCAGCCCGCATAACTGTTTATTATGCTGACTGCTTCTTGGTCTACTGATCTCTGGAGCATTAGAAAGTGTCCTTCCTAATCTCCTGGTATGGCTTGCACCTTGAGGTCCATTTTGTCAAACATAAGGACTGCAACCTTGCTTTTTTTGAACTGCAGTTTCTTGGTATATATTTCTTTCCAGCCTTTGATTCTCAGTCTATTTTTGTCTATAATCTTGAGCTGTGTTTCTTATAGGCAGCAGATCAATGGCTTGTGTTTTCTACACCAGTTCACTCGTCTCTGTCTTTTCACGGGGGAGCTCAGTTCATTGATATTCAGAATGATAACGTCCATTAGCGGACTCTGTGATGTCATCTACGCCTTTTGTGTGGGATATTTTCACACCTTCCTTCTTCTTAGTGTGTTGTGCATGTGTATGTGTGGTTCATTCTTGTTTTTTTCACCATTGAACCAATGCTATCTTGGGGGCTGTTTTCAGTGTGCTGACTTGTGAGTGGAGTTGCTGGTGATATCCTATTTGTGCTCAGTGGGTGTTATTCTTTTGACTACAATGGGTCGGCAAGGATTTTTTTTAGAGAACTGGGTTTCTTTTGCCATTGTCTTGAGTTTTTTCTTGTCTGAGAAGACTCTTACTGTTCCATCTATTTTAATAAATAATTTGGCTTGACAGGGTTTGCATTGTTTTCTTTCAATTTTTGAAAGATGTTCCTCCACTCTCTCCTCTTCTTCATGGTGTCTGCTGATAACTCTGAGCAAATTTTTATTTGAGTACCTCTGTTAGTGACTGCCTCCCCCTCTCCTCTCCAGCTGCTCCCATCATTTCCTCCTTTCCCTCAGAATTGGATAGTTCAGCTATTATATGCATTGGGTAATTCTTCCTTGGATTCAGTCTAGCTGAAATCCTCTCTGCTTCCTCATAAGAGTTTGCAATTGATTTTTATTTTGTAAGTATATCTTCCAGTGTTTCTTCAGGGCACCTGTGGGTACACTCTAATCACCAACTGTTTAGCAAATGAGCATGCTAGTTATTTTTTCTATCGATGAAATTCTAAAAATAACTACACCTGTAGATATTCATGACCTTGTGTAATTTCTCCCCTTAAATGTGGATTAGTTTCTAAAATGAAATTGAGTAAAAGAGGGGCTGAGCCCCGGTGGCGTAGTGGTTGTGCGCGGGACTGCGGCCCACTGGGACGGAGGTTCAATTCCAGCAGTGGGACTGGGCCTCCTACTCCCACCGCCAGAGAGCAGTGATGCCCCCCCACCACACACACACACACACAAAGAAATAGAGTAAAAGAGACAAATGATTGAACTACAGAACGATTATGACTTTAGTTATGGTTATATACTTTCAGAGGGCATACACTCTGACCCTCTCCAGGGCGTCACCTATGGAGAGTCCACGTGTAAAGGAATGAATGTTTCTAGCCATCAACCAACAAGACTTCATGCCTTCCTGCAGCCATTTGAGTGACTCCGGAAGTGGACCGCCTCCAGCGGAGCCATGGAATGACTGCGGCTGTCCTTGACGTCTTGACTGTGGTCTTGTGAGAAAGCATGGGCAGAAAGAAACCAGGTAAGCCAGCCTCGAAAACATACGGCTCAGCAACTGTAGGATAAATGTGTTTTACTTCAAACCACTGATTTTTGAGGTAGATGTTTACACAGACAAAAATAAATAGACACACTTTATTAATTGCATAAGGGTGTGTAATTAAAAGTTCATTTTTCAAAAGTCAAATATGTTTCTGGTAGTACATATAGTAAACTCTTCAGAAGAGCCAATATTTGTAAAGACCCCTTTCAAAAAGAAACAGATTCCATGAAGCAGATATTTGTCTTGTACCTTGATAGTACTTCCTATGATAATCAGATTTGGTGAGATTTGCTTTTGATCCTGGAGAGAGATATTACTTGGGATTTTTTGTAGGAGCAGTAGAAATAGCCCATATTGTGTTGTTTAATCTTACTTTCCTTCCTGTAATTTTAACTACCTAATGAGCATATAAAGAAGACAACAGTTATATATAAATGATTTATATGTATTATTTATTCTAGTGAATTCTTTTAGCTAATGATAAGAAATATTCTTTCACTAATCTAACATAGCTCCTATACCAGAATCTTGGTTCAAATTCATTAATTGATGAAATCAAATACCAAGACTGTAAATTTGAATTGTACATAGATTTAAAAAAAATTGGCACTGTATCTACACTGTGAGTCCCTGTAGTCAAGAAACTCAATACTTGATCTTCTTTGGAGACCAGGCAGTGGTGTGGTTATTAGTTGGACTGGGCTGTGATCTGCATGATCAGCAGTTCGAAACCACCAACCGCTGCAACAAAGAAATACTGGGCTTTCTACTCCTGAAGACAGTTACAATCTTAGAAAGTCACAGGGGGTTGCTATGAATCAGCATCAATCTGAGGGCAGTGAGTTTTAGCTTTGTTCTCTTCTCGGAGTCTAAGGCTTTTCTTAAGGAACTATCAAGAGGGCCATCGGACCCAGGTTCCATATTCAGGACAGCATCTGAAATATAGACTTGTATATAATTTCAAAAACAAGGATAAAAACATTCATCATTGAATACTACACATGTACTCCTTCCTGGGGCCAACTGTCTGGATCATACTAGATGTTTGTACTAACTTCCATAATTTGCTTATAAATGATAGAAGTTATATTGCACAGTATTTATTCATTCAAAAAATCCATTTATCAGGTAGTGAAAAATGTTCCACATTTTTTGGACACCATATTGGTATTTTAATTTTTTTAATACATTTTAAGTCATAAAAAATTTTAATACCCTAGATTCCTTAAAGTCTGCATGGCTCTAAAAAACAAAGCAAACAACAGGTGTGGGATAGGTAGGTTTATTAACCTATGTATAAGCACATGTGTGGTTAATAAGGTTGTAGTTTAATTGAAGGACAAAGAGATAAATGGTACAGCAAGTCTGATCTTTCTCTTGCTCTCTGTTGATTGAACTAGTGTGTGCCTGCCCTTGCTAGTTCTCTGCCTCAACATGTGAGCTACACTATCTGTGGGACACCCAACCCATAGACTGTGTCACTATAGTTTGAAGTTCCTTTGAGACCTGCTTAGCCACACTTATGGTGTATACATCTATTGACTGTGAATCTCTGTGATCTGGCTGACTGTAGGTGACCTGCCCTGATGTTTGCTGTCTTTGTCCGGACGGCATGTATTGCTCTACAGAAGAGTCAGCTGTCTGTTTACCTTGACTTGCAACCAGTAGTCCTCATGAATTTAAGGACTGGCAATATATTAAGTAGCTCATGGAAATGAGTTGAACTGAGTCCTCTGTTCTGCTCTGTGGACTAATTAGCTGTTTATTTCTTCATGTGTGTATACACACACATCAACACACACATATATACACATACATATATACACATATATATTTTATCATAAGTGTTCTGGTTTTGTTTCTCTAGAGAACCCTGTCTAACACAGATGTCATCAATATGAGTCTGCATCATGGAGACCTGGTGGTATAGTGGTTATGCATTGAGCTACTAATCACAAGGTTAGTGGGTGGAAACCACCAGGTGCTTTGCTGGAGGAAAACAGGGCTTTCTACTCCCATAATGAGTTAGAATCGCAGAAACTTCCCGGAGAAATTCTATCCGATGTTATAGGATCACTATGAGTCAGAATCAACCGAAAGGTTATGCACGAATCTATGTTGTTGGGAGAACTGTGCTCCACTGAGCTTTCCACACTGTTCCCTTCCTGTACCAGATCATCAGTTCTGTTGCTGAGTGTGAATTATGAATCTTTTGGTTTGTGGTCAAGTGCTCCACCTGTACCACTTATGTTCCATTCTGTCTGTCGTTAGATCATGGCACATTCTGGTGTTTAATGCAGAGTATTAGATTTACTTACCCCTTTTGGCTGTTTTAGCTAGAACAAACAATAGGGCTAATAGTAGTGGGAAACAGAAAAAATAAGAGAATGTTTGCTAGGTATGTACACATATTCAATACCATTTTAAGATCTGTCTAAAGAAAACTCAATAAAAATTACTGACTGTTTTCAATCAAATTTTTAAATCAATTTTTTATAGTTCTCAGTATTTTCTTGATATCCCTGTTAGCTCATTCTATATTACACTATAATTTTAGATATTTATATGCTCCTACTATATTTCCATTTTTTCTAGTCAGTCCCATTCTATTTTAGACTTTGAACTCTTTAAGTCAGAATATATGTCATCCTTACTTATATTCCATCTCCTACCCAATTAGAATAACTGCCATGAAGTAACACCTTTATTGAACAAATGGCATAAAGTGAATGAATAAAGAAGACTCTTCTCCTCCTTATATCTATAAGTGAATTCAAGGAAATTCAGACTTTGGAAACATCGATTGAACTCTTCCATAAGGCACATATAAGGACCATTTATATTTTCTGCCTCTGAGATTTCTTAGGAGGCTTTTCCTCCTCATATAGTATGTGCTGGCATCTGGGCAGTGACGAAAGTTGTTCAATGACCTCTTACTGTGTTGAAAGTATATTGTAGATGGTGGTGCATCCTGAGGGAGTGATTGTGTACAATTCTTGACTTGGTGGGTTTTGGTACTGTGAGATAAGGCATATAGTACATATACTCTTTCCTGCTTGGTGTTGGAAAGGTGTAGTATTAGGCAGTATTCAAGTGAATATTTTTTCCATACTTCATCCCACCAGGCCTTCCATCAGAGCCCCTCGGGACATATGAAACCTATGTGATATTTACCATAATCTATCATACTATTAGCATCAACAGAACTTTGTATCTATGGACTTTTAGAGACAAAAATAATTGGTAATGAAATTGGTATACCTACCAGGCAGTTTAATTCATGGAAAACATATGGGAAGTGTAATGGGTCCCAGCAATGTGGCTGGTGACATGAAACTCACTGAAAATCAGAGATGAGTGTGTTGCTTTCAAGAAGTTTGCCATCTAGTAATTAACTCTAGTATCCTAATTGAAAAATAAGGGTTATACTTGTCATATACATTACTAGCAAGCTCTGGTATGGCCAAGCAAATAAATAGTTATGCTATACATTAGTGAAAGAGGCTGCTCGTACCCCTTTTAACCAAAAATTGAAGTGAATTTTTTATATGTACTTCCTTCATTTTCTCTTGGTTCAAAAATAACAGTCAACACACAAAACATCTTTTAAGGGCAAAAAAAATTATGTAGAAATTTATTTAATCCCTAGTGATGGGAGACAAAACACTCATTCACCTAAATCAAACCACATAAAGGACTTTCAAAACACTTGAGCATTCCTGGGCTCTGTTCCCTCCACATGTCCTACTAGCCAGACAAGGAAGTTCCTCTTTCCCTATGTGAAATCTCTTCTGTTGGACAATTAGTTCCATGTCTTGGGATCTCATTTCCTAAGGTCCTGCCAGTGACCTTCTCTTAAAAACCATTAATTCTTATGAGATTCTGGCCAGGTGAAGTTTGGTCTGGCTTCTAGACAAGGGTAAGCCTGGGCAGTTCTGCAAAGCCTAGAGCAGAATTACACATCGCGTTGGAGTCAGAATATTTTTGGCCTCTGGTGACTGGCTCAGGAAGGTAAAAACTACTGGATGAAGCCTTGCTATGTAAGTCATAATTCTATAATCACCATTGTGTATTTTTTATTTAAAAAAAGGGTTTTGCTCGGAGGTGGCAGGCAGCAATTGTAAGCCCTTCCAGAGAGTTCTCGTGCCTCTTGCCAGAGTTATTTATACTCAATAAAATGGTTCTTTTAGTCTTGCTTAATGACATGTTCCCCACCTATACACCCAAATCTCTTCTAAAGTCAAACCAAACTCCATACCCCATGCCTCTTCCCTTGTTCTCCTGAATAGTTGGTGTTTTATAAGGTCACTATAAAACTTGTCTAGCCTTTTTTTAGAACAGCTCAAGATATGCTGACTAAGGCTGGTACATTTTTTCCCCAAGGGATAACAAAATAAATGAAGGGCATGATTTTCTGATTCCTCCCTCAGGGTCTCTGTCTTTTCTCGTTGAATACATATTACCTTCAAATATTTCTATCTGTCCATAGAGAAAATACACATTTTGAAAGAGGTTTCTTTGGACATGTTATGGGTTGCAATATTCTACTCTTCATTGTGGAAAGGGAATTTAAGAGACAGACTAATATGGGAAGGTGATGTTGATAACTACATTAAAGGAGTGAACACAGGCTTTAAAAGGGACCATCCATCCTTTTGTCTTTGGATATGAAGGGAGAATGCCCTGACTACTTTGGATCTATATGGCAGTGAAATTATTTTCAAAGTGTTGTGACAGTCATGTACTCTGGTGCCAATTTGATTCAGAATGTAGGGGTGAAATCTAGCCTGTCAATCTGGAGATAGCCAATAAGATCACTATGTGGACATGGATTTCTCTGAGAATTCTGGGAAATCTCAAGATATTTACCCCATGGAAGTGAGAGACTATTGACTCAGTCACTTGGAGACGCCCTACTGAAAAGACACAAACATCGGTCCCTCGGGATGCTCAACTGAAAAGACAATATGGCAGCATGCTGATAGATCATGAGTCCTGGAACCTGGAGGAGCCGAAAGAGAAGCCACATGGACTTGCCTTGATGAAACCAGATCTCTGGGGCCAGAGAAGTCACATGGAGACTCTTACCAGTGCTGACATACTTGGAATGGCAAGGGGAGACCCCTGCCAGCACTGAGATGTTTCTGCCACCAATAGATACACAAGACTCTGTACCCACTGGCCTGCGATTGACCTGGCACCATTGCATGTGCTTCGTGAGTCTGAAGAAGATTTTGTAGATTGGTATCAGACATATGGGCTAATATTGGACTTATGGACTTACACTGAATTGGGTTGGGATGCTTTCTCAGTGTTCTATTCCTCTTGTATATAAAACTCTTCCTTATATGCATATGCACATTTATGAATTTGTTTTCTAGTCTACCTGAACTAACACAGGGCAGATACTTGATAGGTCATAGGAAGTATTGACTGACTAGACCCGTTGTTGCTCTCCCCCCGATATTTGGGTCTTCACTGTGATAGAGAACTCCCAAATCTATTTCAGTCAGCTATGCCATCACTCTGGAAATGAACTGGTCTTCTCAGAACCCTTTAACTAGGAGCTCCCTCTTGTGGAGATTGTAAGCTACGTTGGCGTGAGGGTCATGTCCCAGAGGGTTCCACAGTATCTGCTGCCCAAATGGTTTTGGTAAGATATTGTTCTCCTCACCATAACTGCTTATTTTATGTCTCAATTCATTGAAGAATTCTAAAGAAGTCCATTTTAGTTTCTTGCTAAAACTCATTCTAATGATTAATTCTCAGAAGAGAAGCATCTGTGTACCCTGCAAATTAGGAGAAAACTAGCACTGCCACAAAACTACAACTTCAGTTGCTGTTGCTAAGGCTACAACATTAGCTTTAAGTGGATGTGTTTTTCTTCGCAACCAAAGTTTGTATGCTCATCTGTTTGTACATGTCACAAATTGGAGGCACTGAGAAGGATAAATGATTTGCTACAGGAATTAAGTAACCGGGGAGAGGTAACCAAACTAAATTTTGAACTCTGCTCATTCCAAGTCAAAACTAGAAGTCTACATTAAAAACAAATAGGAATTTAACATGTGAGATAGTTAAGTTTTATTGTGCCAATTTGGCCAATAAGCGGTGTGGGGTTAACTGAAGGCCAGAGAGATAAATGGCTCAGTGAGCCTTGACTTCTGGGTTCTTGGGTCTCTTCCTCTCTGATGGTGTAGCTGCCATTTTCAGTTCCCTGCTTCAGCTGGCAAGGCTCTCTTCATGTGAGATGTCCCAGACGAGAAGCACATGGTCTTATCCTGATGAAGTGTTTGGTGCTGGAAAACTTTGTGGGGACCCCTCCCAGCACTGAGAGTCCTACACTGACACTGGATTCAAAGACATTCTATCTATTGGCCTGTGATCCTCCTGCCTTCACTGTGTGTTTTTTGAGTTTCAAAAGGACTGTGTAGATCAGTGTTGGACCTATGGGCTAAGATGGACTTATGGGCATGGACTGGACAGGGTTGGGATGCTTTCTCAATGTACACTTACCATATATATATATATATCTTATACATATGCGTTTCTGTGAATTTTTCTCTCCAGTTTACCTAGACACACACAAATAAATTATTACGTTCCAAGAGAATTTTATTAATTATAGACTCAGGATTTTAAGCGTTATCTTTGTGTATCACTTGGGAATCCTTAAATAGAGGTATCTTATATGTCACAAATATAATTCAATAATTCAAATATCTTTTGAGCTCCAGGAATCTGCCCAGTAATATTTTAACATTGAGATTAGAACAGTGAACAAAGCAGATTCAGTTTATTTTCTGTCTTCTAGTGAGAAAAGACAGTAAATGAATGAATAAAAATCTCTCTTTACAGGTAATGATATATTCAAAGGTGTGGGGGTGGGAATGGAGAGTCAACTAAGGGTATAGAAGGTGAAAAGATGAACATGTTCTTATTTATTTATTTAATTACTTATCACTAATTGGTAGTTAATACATAGATCACATCATTCCATAGTTCAATCATGTCAAGCAGAATTGTGCAATTGCGACCACAATCAGATGCCAAACATTTTTTCCCTTTCTGGACCCCTTGAAATCCTCTCCCTCTTATACACCCCCCCACAATCCCTGTACCCCTCCACCGCTGAGACTCTTATTGTACTTGCCGCCCCTATATGTTCATCATTCTTGAGCTGTATATACTGAAAAACACAACAGTATGTAATACAGCTTCAAACATTTGATCTCTAATGACACAACAACTCTGAGATATACCCTAATATGAAGGGACCAAAACAAAACAAAAGTACAGAAAATGTTGAAAACCAGGTCAGTTCTAGCATGCATGTGAGGGGAAATCAACTTACAAAGCTTTAACTGTTCAAGTCATATTCATGCCCTTGACCTACTATCCTCAGGTCTCCAGTGTCCTCTGTTTAATTACCCTGTTTAATTACCCTCTGTTTAATTATCCCTCAATCATGGAGAGAGGGAGTTCGTTCGAGGCTTATTTCCTATGTCCCACAAGTGAATCTTGGGTTCCCACTGTCATCCATATCCTTCTGCAAACGAGTGATGCTATCACCTACCCCTTTCCCTCTCCCTCTCTTTCTCTTTCTTTACTCTCAGAGAGCCATTACTCCTGTAACTATTTCTGACAGGTTATCTATCTTGACTTTCATGTACCTTGGGTTCTTAAATATATAAACAAACATATGCAAATCAAACATGACAATATTCTACTTTTGAGTAGAAGAGACTATTTTTCAACTATCAACTACTATTTGATGACAATGGAGGAAGTAAAGGAGGGAGTCATACAGTTACTTGGGAGAAGAAAGTTTCAGAGCAGGAACTTCAAACAGAAAGGCCTTAATATGAAACCATTTTGAAATGTTCTAGAAATAGCAGAGAAGCACATATGCTTATAGCAGAGGCTCAGGAGCCTGAAGCTGGGGAAAGAAAGGAGGCTGATGTGATGGGAGATAGGTCAGAGAGACAACAGAGAGCATGCTGTTTTGATCCCTGAAGATAATGGAAAATAATTTGCATTTTATCCCTAGCTTAGAAGCCTTTAGTGAAGTTTGAGTAGAGCGGAATATGGTCTGACTTGGTTTTTACAAAGTATCACTAGGGAATTTGTCAAAACTGAAGAGGGGTAACTAAGGAGACAGACACTATTCGTAGAATATAGGGCAGAAATAATGATGGCTTAGACCATGGTGGAGGGAATTAAAGGTTTGCATTGAAAGAATTTGGTGATGGAATGAATGTGGAAATGAAACAGAGAAGGGAGTCAAAGATGATTCTAAGGCTATATCTTTAATATGTTGAAAAAAAGAGATGTATTAATTGAGGAAACGATGGTATTTGGAGACCAGAGTCATCACTTAGATATTAAGAAAGGCAGGGGTATAAGTGCAAACAGAGGCTGAGCCCCGGTGGCGTAGTAGTTGTGCGCGGGACTGCAGCCCACTGGGACGGATGTTCAATTCCAGCAGTGGGGCTGGGCCTCCTATTCCCACCACCAGAGAGCAGTGATGCCAAAAAAAAAAAAAAAAAGGTGCAAACAGAGATACTAGTGTATTCTAAACTACACATCCGAAGCACTTCTTTTAAGGAGTGAATAAAATGCTTGTATATTAGAAAGCAGAGAATAAATGATTGTATCAACAGCAGTTATTATATTAAACCGGTGGGAACAGGCATCATTTCCATAGGTTGGGTAATATGGGCATTATTTGAAGTCATGCCTGGTGGGCCTGCTAGGAAATAATCTATTCAACAGCATTACTTCTTCCAGGAATCAAGCATGCCATAAAACATACTTGCTTGAAAATGTATGTTTCTTTTAGTTATGTATACATTTGTTATCAAGAGCATGAGCATCAGGAAAAGATGTCTTCCTTTTTAACTTTTCAGAACATGTACCTTTTCTGGTTAAATATTAGTGGTACTGGCCATGAACCCTCAAATAAAGAAGACTTTCCTTGTTTTTCAACTTTCTATCTTATGCATTGGACTACTCATCATAAGGTCAGCAGTTCAAAACCACCAGCCACAGGTGATGCTTTCTACTCCTGTGAAGAGTTCCAGTCCCGGAAATCCTCCAGGGCAGTTTTCCTCTGCCCTACAAGGTGGCTGTGAGTTGGAATCGCCTTGATGGCAGTGAGTTTGGTTTTTGGTCATAGTAAACAGCACAGCAAGTTGTTGGTGTTTGAACTTTCCTCTGTATAACAATCACACTACTCCTTTTATAGCCCTGGGAAAAGTGATAAAAACATTCAGAAAAAAAGAGTTGGCCCTGAATTAGACTCTCAGCCTTGAGATGTCACCTGGCAAAGTTCATTTTAGCATAAAATGATATGTGCAACTAGAGTCTCCCTACTCTCTTCAATTAACACGCACAAATCTGTGACGGCTCTCTCCTCTATTCTTAATTTGTTCTTCCTCAAAAGTTAATGCAGTATTACTGGATGCTTATGCCACTTAAAGTTAAGTGGTGTTTAAATTTGATATGCAGCAATAATGAAGAACAAATTCTAAAGAAGAAATAGTTTGGACAGGAATGAAGTTCTCTTTTAAAAGGATGTAGTTGGAAGGAATGTTGGTCAATCTTGATATTGAGTAATTTCAGCACCCTCTTTTTTAGTAGGCAAACGAAAGAAGGAAGTAACTTGCAGAAGCAAGCCAAAGTAGTAATGAAAAATTAATTTGTAGGCACAGAAGATTGGGAACAGTGTCATAGGCCTTACCTGATTCTTTCATAGGAATCAAGCTCTCTGGTCAGATAAGTAGATGAATTATTCCAAAGTCAGCTCTCTCCCTCTAATTTCATCTAAAGTAAATGCTGAAGTTGTTACTAGACTTTAAAATTCCCAAGGGTTCTGTTTACCTATTTTCTATATATGAACTCTGGAGTTAATCATGAATAGTACCACCAAAGCTCATAGACTGGGTTTCACTAGCATTCAATGCTTGCACTTGTTTAACAAGGACCACCATGGAGTTGAGCAAAATTAAAAACAGTTGAATAAATGAAAACCAGGCATTTTAGAGCACCCAATGCAGTAACTTACCTTGTAAAAAACATGGGATATTTTTGTAGACGCTTAGGCCAAATACAGAAGCAGAGCTGCGCAAGCAGACCTCCAAGGGTCCTTCGAGGATTCTGAAATAAACTCATAGAATTATCTTGGATATATATATATATATATATATATATATATATTTCTCTCAGTCTTTAACTCTTCTGTGTTTTTTTGTCTATTTGTTTGTTTTTGGGAGGGGCATCACTGCCTCTGGTGGTCGTGGGCACTACCCAGCTTTACTCCTGAGAGACGCCGCTGGATTTGAACAGCCAAGCCCACAGGCTGTAGTCCCGCACTCAAGCACTTACGCCACCGGAACTCAGTCCACTCTTTAACTCTTCTAAAAGTATAGTAAGTTATGTTTGTTCCCAGGTCAATATAAACTAATATTGGGAAATTTATTTTTGAATATCTTCTCCTCTCCATCTTCTTCTGACTTTATATACCCATTTGTCTCAACTCCAGACGTTTCTCCTCTTGTACATAATCCAACACTTTACCTCCTCATCTAAATCTATCATTTTTACAGATATGTCCATAGACATCCCTAGAATGTTTCCCTACATATTTTTCATTCATTGGTTGATCGATTCCTCAGTCATTTAGCAAAATTCCTTCAGAGATTCTTATATTCTCATCAATATGCCAGGGACTAGGCATTCAGAGGCAAGCATTTCTGTGCCCATGGATATGGAGAGAAGTCTAAGATTAAAAGACAGGATAATAGGCAAATTCATACATGATATGAAAACAAATAAAGACTTTTTTCAGTAAGTAAGAGGGTAACTCCACTAAAATATATATTTCTGCATGAGGTTTGCCATCCTTGTAATTTCAAAGCAGAAACTAAGTTGAAAACTTAATCCATGATTCTGTGTTAATTAACCTCCTTCTCTTCTCCTTAAATTTATACAAGTTTTAACATTTGCCTTCTTGAGATAGTTTCATTACCCAGACAAATGACGAATATTAGACCTTTCAAAGACAAAAGTCATAGGGCAAGATATTTTTGAGAGTAGGCCACAATTGATCACACAGGCTGCCATGGACAGACATCGGGTCTGCTTGACTCTTCTGTGTGCATAGATATCACAGTCTAACTCTATCTTCTGACTTTTTGATGCCTCTGGGTTTTTCCACTGCATTGCACAGGAAAGGCACGTTAGTCATCCCTGGTGAATTGTTTCTCTTTTGTCTTGACGATCCTGTTCCCATTCTACTCCATCTTCCCTCAAAGCAGTTGTTTTTGTCTTTGCCCCCTAGCTATGGCACTCCACCCCTGCCACAGATAACAGCTCTTTTAAAGTCATTTAAAAGATTTTAAATCATACAGCTCTTGTCAAAATCCATGCAACCATCCATTGTGTCAAGCACAACACATCTGTGGCCACCATCATTCTCGAAACATTTTCTTTTTACTTGTGCCCTTGGTATAAGCTCCTCATTTTTCCTCTTTCATCCTGCCCCTCCTCCCTCATAAATCCTTGATAATTTATAAAGTATTATTATTATTATTCTGTCATGTCTTACACTGTCTGACATCTCCCTTCACCCACTTTTCACCACAGATAACTTTGTCTTATTTTGTTGCCTCTGTAAAGGCTATTCTATCTAATGCACGAATGTCTCTGTTCTTTTATTTTTTACTGAAGAGTGTCAACTTTTCTAACCTTTCAAGGAATAAAAGCTCAAGAAAAGGCATTTTCTTGACTCTTAAAAATCCCTTTTGAAAAAAAAATCTCCTTTGGCTCTATGTAACTTTGGGTTGCCCCCTATCCAAAGAAAATGAAAGACCTAGATCATTAGTTTACTAACTTTATATGTTTCTAAAATTCCTATGGGCTGTTTTTCATGTCTCAGACTCCAAACTCTCATTGTAGAATTGGGGCAGTGCCGGCTGCTGGTGGAGCAGACACAAAATAAACATATCCAAAATGGTCATAATATGTTGGTTTTTTTCCTGCCTGGAAACCTTGGGGTATTGTTAGTTTGAGGAGAAAAACAGGAAAGAACACCAGCTCTATACCCTTCATAGATATGTGCTTCAAATCCACAGATACTATTTCAGGATGGTGGAGAATGAGGTAAACTCATTGACACAACAGTCTGATTTGACAAATAGTCTGTGTTTTTAGGGCTTATTTTCCAGAAACAGACTCCAGACCTTTCTGAGGAGACTTTGGGTGAGTGAGAACATCTAACCATTGGCCACATTAACTGTCTGTATCATCCTAGGATTCTACTAGTTGTTGTGAAGTTGATTTGTCTTCATGGTTCACTTCATGTGTGTCAGAGGTGAAGTGCATTTTATTCGACTGTCAATGGCTGAATTTTTGGAAGGAAGGTTTTCTTCCAAGGCAAACCTGGGTGGGCTGGAACTGTCATACTTTTGGTTAATAACTATGATAGTAAGATTCTGTGTCAATGTCTCTTTTGGTTAGTAGCTATGATTAAGGTTCTGTGTCAAGGATTCTCACAGGTTTGGCAGTTGAGCCTAGCAATCCCCCAAGATGTGACTTAACACAATGCAATTAACTCCATAAGGGGACCTTCAGGGAGCAATCAGTTGTAAGATTAGAGTGAATGCAACTCCTTGATACAATTGAACGGATGTTTCCTTGGCAGGGTGGTGGTGTGCATGTGGTTCATTTCCTATATAAGTGGATACTGGGGCAAAGTGTCTGAGTCTGGATGCTGCTTCTGGCTCATTGACTTCTGGTTCTTTGAACTTGAACCAGAGACCTACCATATTGCCTACAGATTCTGTAAGCTACCAGCTGCCTGTCATCTGACATTTCAACCTTGGATTCATTAACCACAAGACTGAACCACAAGACTGAATTGCTCATTTTGAATTCACCTGCCTTTATAGCCACTACCCTGTGGGATTCCTGCTAATCTTGGGTCCATCAATGCCTGAAGTTACTTGAGTCAGAAATCTTCAGCTTAACATTGCACCCATGAATTTGGATTTGCCAGGATTCAGACTGCCCCACTTCCACAACTATGTGAGCCATTATCCTGATACAAATCTCTCTTTACATGTATCATGTGGTAGGTTGGACTCGCTAGAGAAACAAAACGAGTGACACTTGTATGTGTGTGCATATAGAAATATATTTCTATCAAGACATTGCTTACACACCTGTGGAAATAAATAGGTAATTCTAGTCCAATTCAGGTCAGGTTTCTCCTGACATGTGGTGTGGAAGCTGATAAATTGGAAGCAGGTTGACAGGAGACAGAGGGGGCACAGGCTGTGGGATGTAGAGGTTTGAAGTTGGCAGAATGAATCTACCACTGGTAATCTGATGAGGGACCCTAGGGCCAGCAGGATTTGCAGCAGGAGATCGAGGAACCAGGTGCAAGATCCAGAACCAGTAGAAGGTGAAGGGGCAAAGAGGATACAACTGCCCTAGTCACTGTCTCTTTACCAAAAGGCATATGATGCAAAGGAGATGTCACTAGGGTACAGCACAATCGATGAGTTGGGCTCCACCCCTACCCCTGTCCTTACCCCAGAGTGTCTAGTTGATGCAATCCCTAACCATTCTAATACATGCGTAGGTATCGCTGGTTGTGTTTCTCTAGGGAACCTAGCTGAAGACAACAGCTGGACATGTTAACCATTTGCACCACCCAGAGACTCTAATAGTGTCTCTAGACCATTGTTAAACAATCCTCTAAAACTAGAGAATCAAGCGTGTGAGTTCCCTTTGTGGCCCTCAGAAGACTTAACAGTGGTGAAATTTTGCTCCTGAGTATCATATCCAGTGTACCAGAAATAAATCTGCAGGTTCTGTACATAATTTAGGCAGACGAGTTAGCACAAGTATGGCATCACAATTACTTTATTTATTGTACACCCACTACACAGCTCATTTAATTTAACAGAAAAAGATTTCCTCACATATAGCCAATGTGGTATATTTATTAGCTCATAAATTATATTTACATATTACTTACCTAGTATACATTTAAGGCATTTCAGATATATGAGGGGACATTTAAAATTCAGGTAAAATACATACCATTTGAAAAATTGAAAATGCATATTATTGGAAAAGCTTGCATGGATTTCAAAATTGCTGTGCACCAGTATAAATTCATATTAACTTGTTATAATATGTCCTAAGAGGATCTAGTTTGAGAAACTAAGAAGTGTAAGACATGAGTTGGGAAAAAGTCCCTATAAGAGCAACCTGGATGCTGCTAAAATTGAAGTAAGAACAAAACCCAAATTTATACATCATTGTTGTGGTGGTGTCAATTTTTTTTGCTAGCACGATACTTCAAATCTTCAAATACATCAATTCCTCTTCCATCAGCCTTATTTTGCTGCATGCATATGAGATGATGGAAAATATCACGGCTTGGGTCAGGCCCAAATTATGAATTTGTCAAGGATATAATTTTACTTGGATCTATAATCAATGCCCATGAAGGTAGTTCTCATGAAATTAAACAATGTATTGCTTCAGGTAAGTATGCAAAGATAAAAATGTCATCTTTATCCTAAAGAGAGAGTTAGAGTCATTAAGTTTATGTTTAATATTTTTCTGTCAGCTAGCATTCTATCAACAGTACTTTGCTATCCTTAACAGATAAGTAGTTCCCACTTCTGCCGACTCCAATGTCAGTTGGTTCTCGCATCAGGTGAGCACCTCAGTTGTTCCTCGACTGTGGTTAGGTGTCATCCAGTTGGTTCAACTCATAGCAGTACAATAGCCTGAAACATGGCCTGCCTCCCCCACCCACTTTCACATAGCTCTGTTTTGTTTGAGCCCATTGTTGCAGCCACTGTGTCTCTCTCTCTTTCCCTAGGGTCTTCCTGGCTTTTGCAGAGCTTCCACTTTGTCAAACATGATGTCCTTTCCCAAGGACTGCTTTCTTTTTAAAACATATCCAAAACATAGCCATTCTCATTTCTGATAAACATTTTGGCCGTGTTTCTTCCGAGATAGATTTTTGTTTTTGCTTGTTTATTTCTGAAGTTCATGGCAAAGTTGAGGGTCAACTTGAAAACATGATTTTTTGTTACTCCTCTACTTTACAAATCTACTTCTCCATAAATTGATCCTACATGATAACATGTCCAAAGTACACGAAACCAAGTATCACCATGCTAGTAGCAGAAACAATTTACACAGGCATCAGGAATTCATCCTATTTTTTAATTTGTTTCTGTATATTCACCATGCTCCCTCAGAGACCTTAGTATTAGTTGGGTAGTGCTACCCTCTTAAAGATCTGCGCACTAACTCTTCAGGATATTTCTCGGAACGTATAGAGTATAGACACCTCTACTCTTTAAAAAAAATTTTTTTTTCATGAATGATCTCAACAAATGGAAGCATATACCATGCTCATGGATCAGAAAGCTCAATATAGTAAAAATGTCAGTTCTGCCCAAGGCACTATATAAGTTTAATGCTATCTTGATAGCAAAGAACTGGAAAAACTGATTATCAACTTCATATGGAGTGGAAGAAGCCCCCATTTAACAGAGAACTCCTCACGAAGAAAGAAAGAATGGGAGGGCTAGCTTTGCCTCACTTTAGCACCTATTATACAGCCACAGTGGTCAAAAGAGTATGGTATTGGTATAATTACAGATACCCAGATGAATGGAAAAGGAAGTGAAAACCTAGAAATAAAATCATCAGCATATCGACAATTGATCTTTGATAAGGGCTCCAAAAATATCAAATGAGAAGCAGATGCCCTCTTCAACAGGTGGTGCTGGAAAAAAATGGATTATCTAACTACAGAAAAATGAAGCAAGACTCTTACCTCACTCCATGCACAAGAATAAACTCAAGGTGGATCACAGAAATCAAGGTAAAACCCCAAAGTATCAGGATCATCAATGAGGGAATTGGGACCAACTTGAGAACATTGGCACAGGGAATGCATAGGCTATCAGAAATAGGGAAGGGCACAAATACAGATGAGGCACAAATTGACAAGTGGGAAACATTGAAGATAAAACACCTGTGTTCATCAAAAGAATTCACCAAGAGAGTAATAAGGGAGTCCACATATTGGGAAAACATCTTTAGCAAACACACATCAGACAAAGTCCTTATTACTGGGAGCTGCCAAAAAGAAAAAAAAAAACTAATTGTCCACTGAGGAGGTGGGCAAAGGACCTGAAGTTTCACAAAGGCAGAAATATGAATGGTCAAAAAATATGAGAAAAGATCTCTAGTCATTAAGCATTAGAGAAATGCAAATTAAAACAGCTATGAGATACTACCTAACACCCTCAAAAACAGCCCAAATAAAAAAATCAGAAAGCAATAAGTGTTGGCTGAGCTGTGGTGATCTAGGAACTCTCATCCACCGCTGATAGAACTGTACAGCCACTATGTAAAGCGATTTGGCAATATTGAAAACAGATGAAAATGTGATACTAGATGATCTAGCAATCCCCTACTCAGAATATGTCCAGAAGAGGCAAGAAACAAACCAGTGTCAGACATCTGTGTTTCAGTGTTCATCACAGCACAATTCACAAACTCAAGGAGTTGGAAATAATCCAAATTTCCATCACTGACAAATGTATTGAGAAACTGTGGTATGTACATACAATGGAATACTATGCACCCCTAAAAAGTAGTGGTGCACGTACGAAGCACACCACCACATATGAAGAATCAGAGGAAATTATGCTAAGCGAAGTAAGCCAAGCACAAAAGGACAAGTACAAAATGAGTCCGCTGAGACCAGCTTTAAAATGCCAAAGGAGTATAGGGGAAAAGCTATTGTATACAAACATGCCTGGGGTGAGGTCCAGAAATCATGACAGGGGTCAGATCCAATCCAGGGATACATATGGCAGCCAGCTAAAAAGGAAGGGGAAAGGGGGAAAAAAGACATGGGTCGTGGGGGAATAGGTCAGTAACCCACCCAGGTAGAGGATTGGTTTGTATTTCCACAGGAAGGGGACCAGACTTCAACCTGGTGCACCAATATGTGAATGCAACACACTGGCATGAACTAGGGAACCAATAGAGAGGTCTTTGAGGCTGACCCCAATTCACTCCAGAAGAATTCACTCCAGAAGACAGCACTGACAGTACACTTCAGGGAGAGGACCATGTCTGATCAGAGCACACAGGAGCAAACATAGAGGGAAGAAGAGAGGGTGGAGCACATGCTGCCTCACCAATTCCTGAGAATGATATGCCTGCCTAGAGCAGCCAATGCACAGAGAGAACCATAGGGCTGGCTGCACTGTGAGACAGGTCAGCCCTCTCTGGACCACACCTCTATGGACGACAACACTGGAGGCCCAGTGTGGGAATTATGCCTGATCTGATCCCAACACCCCAGGGCGAAGTGCTAAGGGCATGCATCAGAGTAGCAAGGGGAGCGAAGCACTGAAGTCCCTGGAGAATACCAGAGTGTGACAACCTATCAGACTCGACCAGAACACACTCCTAAAGGTTACCAAACAGACCTATAACTATATGTTGACTTTTCTTTGTTTGTCCTTTGTTTGTTTTTTTTCTTTGTTTGGTTTTTGTTGTTTTGTTTTCTTTTGTAGTTGCTTTTGCTCTGTCTTGTATTTATGCTGATTATTGCCTCTAGCTAAATGAGATAGATGAGGTAAATAATCCGTAGGAGAAAACAATAGAACCAACAGTTCCAGGGGACATGGAAGAAGGTCAGGCAGATAAAGGATGTGGGTGCTAACAAATCCAGGGACGAGGGAACCATACGTGTTCTAAAATCAATGGTGACAAGGGTGTAAGATGCTTGGTAGGACTTGATCCAGGGCAATGCAGTGGAGAGGCATTACTGAAACCCAAATGAACACTGAAAATAATAGTGGGACAAGAGGAAGGTGAAAAGAAATAGAGGAAATAAGTAGGAGACAAAGGACATTTATAGAGGTCTAAAACCAGCCATGTACATATGTAAACATATATATATATATAAATCATAGGGAAATAGCTCTATATATGTGTATTAATAAGTTAAGTATTAAGGTAGCAGAGGAACATGGGGCCCCTACTTAAGTACTCCTCAGTGCAGGAACACCTTGCTCTAGGACATTCCATGATGCTTACCTTCCCAACACAATCACTGAAAACAAAGTGGTTGCATAATGTGGTAAAGAAAGCTGATGGTACCCAGCTATCAAAAGCTATAGCATCTAGGGTCCGAAAATGCTTAAATATAAACAAGTGGCCATCTAGCTTAGAAGCTACACAGCTCACCAGAAGAAGCACACCAGCCTGTGTGATCATGAGGTGTCAATGGGATCAAGTATTGGGCATCAAAGACCCAGAACAAAGGAACTCACAACAATGTGAATGAAGGAGTGTGAATCAATGTCGGAGTGAATCAATGTGAATGTAGGAGTGAATTAATGTGAATCAATGTAGGAGTGGAGACATTGTTTATCCCCTTACAGAAAGGTCACACAGAAGAAACAAGACAGGCACGGTGCAATATAGCTCTGATAAAGCATATACTTTTGCTCTTGTTGTTTAATGCTTCCTTCCCCTCCACTATCATGATTCCAATTCTACCTTACAAATCTGGCTAGACTAGAGCATGTACATGGGTCTAGATAAGAGCTGGAAACAGGGTATTCAGGACAGATATATTCCCCATGGCAACTAATGAGAATAATGATACCAGTAGGGTAAGGGAAAGGTGGCAGAAGAAAGGGAAAGCCAATCACAATGATCTACCAATAGCCTACCTCTCACTCGCCACCCCCCCCCAAAGTGATGGACTACAGAAAAGTAGGTGAAGGGAAACATCAGTGACTGTAAGACATGAGAAAAAAATTATAATTACGAAGGGTTCATGAAGGACGGAAGAAGGGAAAAAATAAGAATCTGCTAATATGGGCTCAAGTAGAAAGAAAATGTCTTAAAAATGATGATGGAAACAAATGTACAAATGTGCTTGACACAATGTATATGTATGTAGGTATGTGTTGTGACATGAGTTGTATGAGCCCTCCACAAAAAGATTTTTTTAATTGGGTTTTTGGCTCATCGGCACTATGGAGAAAATTGCTTTTTAAACAGTTTTATTGTCATATAATTCACATATCATACAATTCAATAGTTCAATTACATCAAGAAGAGTTGAACAAGCATCATCACAATCAGTGTTAGGACATGTTCTTCAGTTTTATGCTCCTCGTTATTAGCTCCCCTCCCCCCTGCTACATCCTGCAAGAATCATTGATCCACTTACTATCTCAACAGATGTGCCTATCCTGGATATCATACATAGAAAAACATGAAAACAAAAACTAATAAGAAAAGAAAAGCAAAACAGATGAAAACTTCAACTGAAAAGAAAGCAGAAAAATTTAAAACTAGAATAAATGTAAATGCATTATATGAAAGATCAAACGATAGGGTGCTACATTTTAATCTGATTGCATCTGCAACAATCTGCTTTCCAGTGTATGTTACACAACAGCCTAGCTACTCGCATGTCTGCTCCATGGTCAGAGGAGATTTGCCAGAGGCTCCCTCCACAGTCTTGGTCACCCCACCTCCTACTCCTCCCACCACTTAAGCTGCTATCTCCTTCCGAAAGTTATTATCTATTTGCTCCTCCTTTGCTCCAGCACCCTTTCAACACCGATGTAAATAATTCTTTCTAGTGAACTCTCTTTCTTCAAATACCTGACGTAGTTTTTATCTTCTGACGTAATCGACCCAACTGTTTTAGAACAGTAAGAACCCTTAGAAGTTTCCACTTCCGGCTGAGCCCAGATAGCATAGTGGTTGAGTGTGGGACTCTGGCCCACAGGCTTGGCGGTTCAAATCCAGCAGCGGCTCTCCGGGAGCAAGGCTGGGTAGCTCCGAAGACCACCAGAGGGCAGTGATGCCCCGCCCCAAAGTTTCTACCTCTCTAAATAAAGAAGCAAAACCAAGGTGACTCGATGTAAGGCAAATATAAATATGATGTGAAAAGCTGAGTGTCGCCATGTTTTAAAGAAAATGGAGGATTGCAACCTTATAATCTCAGCTAGGAAACAAAATGTAAAGGTATAAACATCTCAAAACATAAATGAAAAGACGGACCAATTTGAGTAAATTCAAGGATAAAATGGCAGTATGACAAAACCCATAACCCGTGGCTATTCAGTCCATTCTGATTCATCCTGACCTTGTAGCACAGAGTAGAGTTCCCCCAAGGATTTCTCATGTTTTACATCTTTTTTTGGGGGAGGGGCATCACTGCCCTTTGGTGGTCGTGGGAGCTACCCAGCGCTGCTCCTGAGAGCCCCCGCTGGATTTGAACCGCCAAGCCTGCGGGCCGCAGTCCCGCACGCAATCACTTACGCCACCAGGGTGTTACATCTTTAAGGATGCTTGTAGTCACATATTTTACTCACTGTAAACATTTTAACCCTAGTGAGTTTGCAACAGTGACTTTTTGGCTAACAATCGAGGGTTAAGCCACTGGACTACTAAAGACACCATTAATAAAAACGAAGTAATACACTGAGAGGAGATGTTTATAATTATGCATATAACTAATAAAGCATTAAAATCTAAAAATTTCTAAATCCTAAAAACTAATTTAAAAATCCAATAAATAAATGAGTAAATGATTGGAACAAATAATCCAGCATAGTAAAACTTTTCAACCTCACTAATATGAAATGCAAATTAAAGCATCAAAAAAGCTTTAATTTATTGCAAAGGCAAAATCGAATATCTGAACTTGCTATGCCTTGGCAATGATCTTGTGGAAGGGGCATTCACAGGTATTGTTGTAGGATGTTTCAATCTATTGGAAGAAGAGTATGAAAATAACTAAAACAAGGGCTCATTACACAGTCCAATAGTCTAGCTATATAATATAATATCCATCACAATAATGAGATAGTTAAGGGGGGGAGGCAATCCTTTAAATTGGTCTAAGTGTTCATTACTAGGGAACTAAATATATACATACAGAATGGAACTGTTAAGTGGTGGATTGATTGAAATTAATCCATCTTTTTCAACATTTAAAACAAACAAGAAAGCACAGGCTGCTTTTTCTAATGGCAAAAGAATGGGCTCTGTTAGCCAAGGAAAAGGAAGCAAAAGTTAAGGGTGGAGTACTTAGGTGGTGCAAATGAATTTTCCTTGGCAGGCTGTCAAAGGAAGGGTAGAGATGCCAATCCAGAGATCTCTTGGAAGAAAGAACCGAAGATCTACTCAAAGGCATCTATTTCCTATCCTGTGGAACAGTTTTCCCCTAAAACTCACAGGTCATCATACGTTGGAACTACGTGGATCATAACTGATGATAAAGTTAAAGGACCAGTAATGAGCAATGGTAATCTTTAGCAATAGCATAAGAAAAATAAAACAGAATGTGAGTGTATGTATAAAATAATGTCGAAGACTATGTATAGTATGGTATGTTATCCTTGTGAACATTCTAATACATTAAAACAGTAAAACATAGTATAGGACCATAAATGCATATTTATTGATTAACAAAGTTTGGTCTTGTAAGTGGTTGCCTGGATGCTGCCTTGCACACCTAAAGTTATCAAAATATGGCAGATTCTATTGCCTCATGGTTTGTTTCCTCTCGGAAAAGAAGAAGGGGACCAGTTCATGGAGGGAAACATTAGCTGCAATTACACAGTTCATTTTTTTAAAAGAGAAGCAAACAAATAAAATGATAAAAAGGGGGAAAAGTTGGACATTGAAAAGAAGGAGGAGGAGAAGGACAAACACAGCACTATACAAATGTTTCTACAATCTAGGAGGCAAAATGAAATTCATTATTTTAAACCCAAATCATTTTGAAGTTGAAGCTCAGGGTAAATTTTATTGTGTTCATATTTCTCAATGTTGGTTGTCTGGTTTTCTGAAAACAGGAAAATAACATTTCAAAGTACAAACTAGGCATAGTTTAACATGAAGCAAATGTGTTTACTTTGGCAAAACCATTTGAGATTTATGAATGATTATTAAAATGTTACCATTTCATTGTTAAAATTCCAAAAAAGTCATTCCCCAACATGAATTCCCAGACAAATGTGAATATGTGAAGGTGGTTTTGACTTTTTTTTTTTTAATACTGTGTTGTTTGGGGTTGGTTTTCATTCTTGCAAACCACTGGGGAACAAGTAAGTTCTTATTTCCTTTCTGAACAAACCCTCTCTTCTATGTGCACACCTTAAAATGTTGTATGCAAGTACTGTGATTGCCCCGGGTGATATATTTGTCATTGGTCATGACTGTAGTCCTTTTTTTTAAATCATTTTTTTCTTTTTTTATTTTGATAGGTCATTTGGACTAGTATGGTTTTGGTTCCCCAAGAAAAATTATTGGAGGCCACACTGCCATTTCTTAATTCCTTTACCCCTTCGCTTCAACATTGTAAGAAACTTCTGTCTAAATTAGGAAATATAAGGATTCGGTTAGATTCTTGTTAGATTCTTGAGTACCAGGTCAAAGCTAAGGAATTAAAGCTTTACACTGGGAAAAGGGTGCATGCTTTAAAAAGAACTTCTGACAAATTATGTTCTGTTATCAAAATTGATAAAATCCATCCATGAGTATTTCCAGGCAGTGGTAACTATATTTTAACCTTTTTTGTTTTTTAATATTCCAGAGCAATGGCGCCCACTTTCAACCACTGGGAGTGCTCTGGTGAGAGAAGGTTAGCATAGACCCTGGCAGCTATAGTCTCTTGGGCATCTCCTTTCCCAACTGGCCCATCAATCTATTGGTCAGAAGTAGTGCTTGCATATGAAGTTCAAGTTTGCTGTGTTTTGAAATGAGAGGGCTTTGTTCCTCTCCCAGTTCCCAGAGACTAAAGAAGGGCCACTTCAGGACATTCAGTCCCAAACTTAAGGTAGTAAATCCTCGTTATAAAAGGTTCTGGCACCACCATCAATGTCAAAATGTCACATGAAAGTGAAAGTTCTGAGTCATAGCAGAATTCTTCCGCAATTGTTCTAACCCAAAACTAAATGGGTATCCTTTGTTGCATTTTCTCTATGCCCCGACGATAATACTATAAACATTCTTTCTGCTTGCTGACCTACTCTTCTGCTGCTCTTTGTGAAACTGTTTGTTAATGGATGTTATGGTATGCTATGGGTGTGCATCATTAGCCTTTAGACAAGGCTGCAGTTTAGTGGTTTTAAAGAGCAATTTAGCAGTGGGTGTAGCTTTAATGATGCAGGAAAATGCTATTAGAGGTCATTCTGGAGACAAGTATAATAGCTGCTATTTTTCATTTAATTCAAAAAGGATCCGAGCAAAGGAATTCTGTTGAATCACCCTAAGTGAACCTACTTAGCTGAAACCTCATTTTTTGCTGAAGTCAGCACAAGATTGGCATACCGACTTTTCACATCAAGGTTTTTTTTTTTTTAAATCCTTTTATTGGGGGCGCATCCAACTCTTATCAATACATAAGTCCATTGTGTGTCAAGCACATGTGTACATCCACTGCCCTCATCATTTTCATAACATTGGTTTTCTATCTAAGCCCTTGGTATTGGCTCCTAAATCCCCCTCCTCTAACTTCTCCCCTTCATAAACCCTTGATAATTTATAAATTATTACTTTTTTTTATCTTACACTGTCCTCCTTCTGCTTAAGCCCTTGGTATCAGCTCCTCATATTTCCCATCCCTCCCCACCCCTCTTCCCTCATGAACCCTTCTTAATTTATAAATTATCATTATTTTGTCATATCCTACACTGTCCAATGTGTCCCTTAACCCACTTCCCTGTTGTCTGTAACTCAAGGAGGAGATTATATGTAGAACCTTCTAATTGGTTCCCCCTTCTACCCCACCTTCCTTTCACCTTCCTGATATTGCCACGCTCATCACTGGTCCTCAAGGCATCATTTGTCCTGGATTTCCTATGTTTCTAGCTCCAATCTGTGCCAGTGTATATTCTCTGGTCTAGCTGGATTTATAAGGTAGAATTGCATTGAGGGAGCACCAGGGTGGGGGCCCAAGGTCCATCTGCTGCCCTAATATTTGGCCTATAGATATGTTCTTAAAGTTATTCCCACCTTATATAGTTGTATTTATAGATACAGATAGTTGTATTTATGTATGGACATAACCATGTTAGACCTCTGCAAGTGCCCTTTGCCTTCTAGCTCTTTCGTCTATTTCCTTCCATCTCCCTCCTGTCCCACCATCTTGTTCCACCTTCATTGGTGTTTCAGTGTTTCCTCATAGATTCTTTGTCCTTGCTTAATCCTGACCAGGCCTCCCATACCCTCCTTTGCATTGATTCCAGACCATTTGTTGCTCTCCCTCCCCCATCCATGTGTTTGTCCATACCACACTCTCCTCCCCTCTCTTATGCCCCCAGGAACCATTGTTTGTCCAGTCCTTTCTGTGGCTCATAGCATCTCCAGAGGGATATAGTCCTCTGAGCATCATGTGTTGGCGTGGAGCTTGGACCAGCTCTCTTCCTCTTCCTCCCTTCTTGTCTTTATCCCTGTGGGTGTGGAATGCTGGCCCCTCCCCCAACCTGTCCTCTGCCATGCCCACTTCTAGAAAAGGAGAACATCTGACTCTGGTTGCTTCCAGCTCTGTAGCTCTCTCTTTTCTTGCATCCTTCCATGCATTCACACTTTCCTACTGGTTGGGTGCTTTGTGGTAGGAACTCAGGCATCAAAGGATATATCATCTGGAGTCTTAAAAGCCTAAAGATAAACAATAGACCATCCACTTGAGAAGAGACCACACCCACACAGAAGAAGCACAACAGCCAGCGTGGTCACACGGTGGTGAAAGGTCTAGGCAATAGACATCAAATGGGGGGGGGACACTTATCAATGTGTTCACACACCCCCAAGGTGCCCACTGAGGACATGTGGGAGCATGAGCAAGAGTGGTGAAGAAAGCTGATGGTGCCTAGCTAACAAAAGATATAGCATCTGGGGTCTTCAAGGCTTGAAGATAAACAAGCGGCCATCTATCTCAGAAGCAGCAAAATCCACATGAAAGAAGCACAGTAGCCTGTGTAACCATGAGGTGTCGAAAGTACTAGGTCCCAGGCGTCAAGGAAATAAAAATGTTATTAGTGTAAATGAGGATGGGGACCCACAGCCCATCTGAAGGTAATGGACTTCTTACAGAGCGGTTGCAGGGAGGAGACAAACTACTTAGGGTGCAGTATAGCAATGATGACACACCAAGTTTTATCAAGTACCTATAGAAGTGTTTTCTTGACTGTATCGAATCTGATATCTTCCAGATAGAATAAGCTACAGATTTTATGAAAAGGGAGTATATATAATTCAAATACATTCTTAACGATAGAAACACCTAGAATGAACATTTATCACCTTCTGCTTTGCACATCTATGTATAAAATTTCATTTGCGTTTATGCCCCTCTTATAATGCAAGTTGATGTCAATTTCTAATCATTTTCTCATTTCCCATGCAGATAATATAGTTTATTTTATGGTAAATGAAGACTTCATAGATTCCCATGCACATGATCTCCCAGGAAACATACTACAGTGGTAAACTCTTACTCTCTCTAGAATACTTATTCTCAAAAAGAAACTGATTCCATATCATAGAATTGTGGTCACAGCTTATCTGAATTCAGGGGCAGACACTTTTGAACTATAAGAAATTTCCTCTTACCCATGAAATATGGCCATACAAATCTCAGTGTTTTTGAGTGATCTCTTTCCCTGTGCCCTAATGAATCCCAGGTGACAGCAAGAATCTCATCATGGATGCTTTACCACCTAACAAATGAGTCTCTTGTCCTCTGCACAAAATCATCTTAAAAGAACACCCATATTTTATACCTTGATTCATTTCTGTAGACATAACTTGGCATATCTTTGCCAGCAATGTCTTCTTCAATAAGAACAAGTCACTTACTTCTGATGACATGAATTCTTGAATGGATCTCTGACTGGGACACACATTGCCTAAGGCAGCAAGCTGGATTCATTGGCCCATTTTTGAGCAACCCTATTTTAATGTCCCAGTTACTCAACATTAAGTCAAGCCAAAAAGTATTCTGAGCCAAGTTCTTCTGCACAAAAAACACTCAGAACATTTGCTTGCTGCAAGCCAGTTGAAGAATCCTGCCGGATATTGGACTCATCGAGTAATTTTAATAACTAAAAGAAGACAATATTAGATTATTGTTCTCATTTTCAGTTATCCTGAAGACCATGTGAAATTTTTATATTTTACCTCAATGTCTGTGTTGGGTTTATTATGTCTATACATGACATTTCAGAATATATCTTTCAATCGTGCATGATTCATTGTGTGACTTCCTTATATATACTACAATTTTCTATTGTAAGAAGGGTAGTACAGATGAATTTTTTTCTCTATTTCTTCTCACTGTATTCTACTCTTCTTCCAGCCATTTTCCCACATCTTTTTGAGACATTGGCCTAGCATTGTGTTTTATGTTGTTTTTGTCTCCAGCACATGAGTGTTTATGTGGATAACTTGTCCAAGTCCAAGATATCTAAATACTTTTACTTTTCCATCACTAATCAATACATTTCTCCAAGTGTCACATTCTAAAGCATACCACAACAAAAATTGCTTAACTCACTTTTCAAGTTCTTAACTTCTAATATTATATTCTCTAATATTTCTCCATCACAAATTTGATTATTTTTCATCTGCTTACAAATAGAGATTTACCTACTATTTTGGGCTCTCAATTTTGTTGACTTTTCTATTTTCCTATTATATTCTTAACTCTCTCACCTCTACCCCCTTTTCTAGATCAGACTACATGATCCAGAAAACTTATAGTTGTCTTTATAAAAACATGACTATTTTAAAAAATCATTTTATTGGGGGCTCCTGAAACTCATCACAATCCATCCATCCATCCATCCATCCATCCATCCATCCATCCATCCATCCATTGTGTCAAGCACATTTGTACATTTGTTATTCTCATCTTTCTCAAAACATTTGCTTTCTACTGGAGCCATTGGGATCAGCTCCTCATTTGCCCCTCCCTCCTCTACTTTCCCTCTCCATGCCCCCTGATAATTTATTTACCATTGTTTTTCCATGTCTTACACTGACCAATGTGTCCCCTCACTAAACAAGACTATTTTTGTCTCTATCTTTTTGTCAGAAAACTCTAAACCTTGATCAATTTAAATATCTGTTTCAACAACTTAATTCCACTACAATTTTTTTTTATCACAATCTTGTTTCTGGAACAACTTGCGCTCCAATTTTCTCTAAATATTATTTCAGTCTTTATTTTCTATTAAAAAACTATAACTTCTCCCAACCCCATACCATGACTATTTATTATTTCTTAGCTTATTATGTTACCTCTCACTTTTCAGAGAAAATAAAACACATTGAAATATAATTAGCTAAATTGGTGACTGCATGGAAATAGGAACTAAATGATAATGAACAATATCTATCAACTTTTTAAATGACCTCTTATTTTTGTTAAAAGATCGTATCATGAAAGAACTTAGTTTGTAGTTTTATTTTCTCATAGTGTTTTTGTCATGTTTTGGAACCATGGTTATGCTGGCATCACAAAACCAGTTGGGAAGTATTTTGTTGTTCTCTGCTTTATGAAAGAATATTTTAAGAATAGTATTATTTCTGTATAATCAATTTAATTAATCTGGGCATAGTATTTCTTTATGGAAAGTTTTATATTATTAATTTATATAATTTATAATTTATAAATAATTATAATTTATAAATTTATAATTTATATTAATTTATATTATTAATTCATATGCTATAATAGAACTATTCAGATTTTTCAACTTAGGTAATTGTTTTGCATTTTTAATGATTTTATTGGGAACTTTTTACAGCTCTTATAACATTCAATACGGCTGAACCCCAGTGGAATAGTTGTTCAGTGCGGGACTGTGGCCTACTGGGTTGGCAGTTCAAATCCAGCAAGTTTTCCTGGAGCAAGGCTGGGCCTCCCACTCCCACCAGAGGGCAGTGATGCAAAAAAAAAAAGACATTCAATACATCATTTGTATCAAGCATATTTGTATACTTGTGGCCATATTCATTTCCAAATATTTTCTACTTGAGACCTTGGTATAAACTCCTCTTTCCCCCTCCTTTTTTTTTTAATAAATCATTTTATTGGGGCTCATACAACTCCCATCATGATCCATACATACATCAATTGTATTCAGGCCACATTTGCACACTGGTTGCCAACATCACTCTCAAAACATCCTCCCTCCACTTAGGGTCCCAGTACCAGCTCCCCATGTTTCCCTCCCCCCACCCCATGAACCCTTAATAATTTACAAATTGTTATTACTTTTTCATATCATACTCTATCCAATGTGTCCTTTCACTCTCTTCCCTGTTGCCTGTACCCCAGACAGGAGGTAATATGAAGATCTCTGAAATTGGTTCCCCCTTTCTATTCCACCATCACTCCACCCTCCCGGTATCACCACTCCCACCACTACTCCTGAGGGATCGTCTATCCTAAATTCCCCATGTTTCCAACTCCAGTGTACATCCCTTGGTCTAGCTGGATTTGTCTGGTAGTATTGGGGTCATAATAGTGGGTGAGAAAAAAAAATAGTGGGTGAGAGGAAGCATTTGAAAACTAGAGGAAAGTTGCCTATTTCATTGTTACTACAGTACCTTACCTGGCTCATTTCCTCCTTGAAACCTCCTGAAACATGTTGCTCCACATGTTGATGGGCTTTGAGTCTCCAATCTGTACTTCCCTCATTTACAATGATATAATTTTTAGTTCTTTGATGCCTGATACCGGATCCCGTCGACACCTTGTGGTCACACAGGCTGGTGTGCTTCTTCCATGTGGGCTTTGTTGCTTCTGAGCTAGATGGCTGCTTGTTTACTTTCAAGCCATTATGACCCCAGATGCTATGTCTTTTGATAGCCGGGCACCATCAGCTTTCTTCACCACATTTTCTTATGCACACATTTGTCTTCAGTGATCATGTCGGGAAGGTGAGCATCATGGAATGCCAATGTAATAGAACAAAATGTTCTTTCACTGAGGAAGTACTTGAGTGGAGGTCTGATACCCATCTGCTGTCCTAATATTAACCCTATAAGTATATACATGTTGATCTATTTTCCCATTGTCCTATATAAATATAAGCACTAAGTACCTGCATGTATTTAAATCTCTATAAATGCCCTTTACCCTCCAGTTCTTTCCTTTATTTCCTTTTACTTTCCTCTTCTCCCACTATCATGCTCAGCCTCCATTTGGGTTTCAGTATTTTCTCTCTTTTACATTACTCTTGATCAATCCCTATCGGACTTCTCTTGCCCACCTTGCCACTAATTTTGAATCACTTGTTGTTCCCTATGCCTGGGCCGATCAACACCACTTCCTTTCACCCTCCTCTCCATCTCCCATTTCCCCCCAGAACCACCAGTCTGATCATTTTCACCTCCAGACTGTTCATCCATCCTATATTATCTAGATAGATGTGCAGAAGTAACAATATGTACCCAAAATGACATCAAACTTAGGTAATTTTTAAAAGAAAATCATAGAAAGCTTTATTCAACAGACTCTCAAAAACTGAAGCTATTATTTCTCAAATATCCTCACTTTAAGCCTATGCAGTTCTTATGGCAATATTTTCTTAAAAAATCATTTTATTGTGGGCTCCTTTAGCTCTTATAATATTCAATAAGGCAATTTTCTCTTGCATATGTGTATATATGTTGCCATCATATTTTTCTAAATATTTACTTTATATTTGAGCCCTTGGTATCAGCTTCTCTTCTTTCCCTCACTCCCTCATGACTCCTTGATAAATTAAAATTTATTATTGTTTTCATATCTTACACCAACCACTATCTTCCTTCACCTATGTTTCTGTTGTTTCTCCCCCTTGGGGGAGGAATCATGTATGGATCATTACTATGGGTTCCCCCTGCCAACCCACACATTCCCCCTACCCTACTGGTATCACTACTTCCATTTCTCTTCTGAGAGGTTTATCTGACCTGGATTCTTGTGTCAGGAGCTATCATCTGTAACAGTGTACATTCTGTGGTCTATCCAGAACTGGAAGGTAGGTTTGGGATCGTGATAGTGGGGAGTGAGGCAATCTCAAAGAAACAGAGACACATTGTGTGCTTTATGAGTCCTTTTCTGGACCCTGGTTGACCCTTCCTTGTGACCCTTCTGTGAAGGGATGTCCTATTATTGAGGGATGGGTTTCAGGTCTCTGCTCTTATTCCCACACCATCGTTCTCAACAATATGTTATCTTTTTGTTTTGGGTCTTCTGGTACCTATTACCTGAATCTGTTGACAATACATGATGGAACAGACTGGTGCATTTTCCATGTGGGCTTGCAGCTTCTGATCTAGGTGGCTACTTGTTTAACTACAAGCTTTTAAGAACCTAGGCTAATCTTTTGATAGCCAGGCACCATCAACTTTCTTCACCACATTTGCTTATACACTTATTTTGACTTCAGTGATCATGTCGGGAAGGTGAGCATCACAGAATGAAAGGATATTAGAACAAAGTGTTCTTTTGTTGAGGCAAGGCTTGAGCAGAGGCTGAAACTCCATCCACTTCCTCAGTGTATTGTACATAGGCCAATATTTCTATTTTAATGAATGACTGTATTTATATATGTACACACCTATGTTTATATTTCATTCTTACCTTTGCTTCCTAGAACTTTCCTCTGTTTTCTTTTATGTTCCTCCTGCCCAACCATGTTTGTCTTTCTGCTCTTTAGTAATTCCTCTCAAATAGATTGCTGTTGCTCCAACAGCAATCACTCTTTGTCCTCCAAATTGTTACTTTTAACTCCCTAGTCATTCCTTGATCTATGTCGTTTGCTCACTGCTCTTTTCCCATTCCTCCTCCTCCCCACAGATCCCTCAGGAACTTTGGGTCCATTGTTTTTTCCTCAGGCTCGCTTCCCATGCTTATCTCATTTTGGTAGGCAAAACAATAGCAAAGTCCAAACAGAAAGATTGACCAAAAAAAAAAAAAAGAGAGAGAGAGAGAAAGAAAAAAAATAAAAATAAAACAACACCAAATCAGTATTAAGGCATCATATTGACATTGAACCTCCACTCAAGTACTTCCTCAATGCAAGAACACTTTGTTTTATTAAATTGGCATTCCATAATGCTCACCTTCCCGGCAGGATCACTGAGGATAAATATATGTGTAAGCAAAGGTAGTGAAGAAAGCTGATGGTGTTTGACTGTCAAAAGACATAGCATCTGAGTCTTAAATGATTGAAGGTAAATAAGTGGCCATCTAGTTCATAAGCAACAAAGACTACGGGGAAGAAGCACACCAGTCTTTGACCATGAGGTGTCAAAGGGATCAGGAATCAGGCATCAAAGAACTAAAAATTGTATCATTTTAAAGGAGGGAGAGTACAGGTTGGGGACCCAAAGTCCATCTGTAGATAACAGACTTCCCCTTACAGAGGGGTTCCCAGGAGGAGACAAACCATTTAGGGTGCAGTCTAGTAATGATGATGCATACAATTTTCCTCTTGTTCTTTAATGCTTCCTCCTTATCACTATCACGATCCCAATTCCACGGGACAAATCTGCTACACCAGAGAATATACACTGGTATAAATAGAAACTGGAAGCACAGGGAATCTGGGACAGATGATCCTTTCAGGACAAGTAGTGAGAGTGGTGATACTGGGAGGGTCGAAGGAAGGTGGAGTAGAAAGGGGGAACCAATTAAAAGGATCTACATATAACTCTTCTCTGGGTACGGACAATGAGGAAGTGAGTGAAGGGAGACATTGGACAGTGTAAGATATGACAAAGTAATAATCTGTAAAGGGTTCATGAGCGAGGGGGGAGTAGGGTAGGAGGGGAAAATGAAGAGCTGATGCCAATAGAAAGCAAATATTTTGAGAATGAAGAGGACAACAGCTTTACAAATGTGCTTGACATACAATAGGCATATGTATGGATTGTGATAAGGGTTGTATGAGTCCCCAATAAAATAATTTTAAAAAACTCCCCGAAAGCATACTTAATTCCTGTTCTGTCAGCTAACCTTTGTGACTATCTTCCCACTGATCCCGGGAGGTTCTGAGCTGCCCCTCCTAGCCTGAAGTGTACTTTGGGAGCTCCTTAGTGGTGCTGTGGCTTTTGTTTGTTCCCGGTGCTGATCTGTTGGGGCAATTTAGACTAGACTCTCTCCCTGCCTAGAATTGTTCTCTGTCACCATATGCTCCAGTAAGGGGACATCATGTCTCAAGCTGTTGTAGGCCCTACAGTCCTTTCTTTGCCTTAGCCGCATGATGCAGGGCTGTCATCCTCAGGGCTTGGTGCAGTAGTATGGGGTGAGGGGGGGCGTGTAATCCCTCGGCTCTCTTTGTCCTTCTAGGTTTGCTTCTGTATGTGGGTGGCAGGTCAGCAACTCTCCCCAGTCTGTAGGTTTAGTGTTGTCCTCTGTAGCACATGCTTCAGGGTGTGTGTGTGGCAGTTTTGCTCTGATTGGAGTGGCCCTGTAGGCCTCTCTGTTCATGATTTGTTCCATATAATTACATTGCCCTAAAGGTTTGGTGTGCCATGGTGGCATCAACACTCACGCTCCCATTTCTGTGGAGACATAAATGATACCCTCACCCCCTGGGTGGATGAGTGTCCTACTCCCCCAGTGCCACTGTCTCCCTTATTCCCCCTTCTCTTCTTCCCTCCTCCCAAAATCCTTCCCCCTTCTCTGTGTTGCAATCAAATGTAAATCCTTGCGTTTGGTTTGTCTGAAAGCAATATTTTCTTTCTTTTTGCAATTATTTTTTTCTTTTTAAAATCATTTTGGGGGGGACTTGTACAACCCTTATCACAATCTGTAAATATATCCATTGCGTCAAGCACATTTGTACATTTGTTTGCCATCATCATTCTCAAAGCATTTCCTTTCTACTTGAGCCCTTGATATCAACTATTCATATTTTCCCTTTCCCTCCCATCCCACCCCTCACAAACCCACGATAATTTATAAATTATTATTTTATGTCATATCTTACACTGGTAAGATGGCTCCCTTTAACCAACTTTCTGTTGTCCATCCCCCAGGGAGGGAGTTATATGTAGATCTTTGTGAGTGGTACCTCCTTTCTGCTCCACCTTACCTCTACCCTCCTGGTACTTTTATTATTGGTCCTGAGGGGTATATCTCTCTGGGATTTCCTGTCTTTCTAGCTCTGGTCTGTACCAGTCTACATTCTCTGATCTAGCTGGATTTGTAAGGTAGACTTGGAATCATGATAGTTGGGTGGAGGAAGCATTCAAGATCTAGAGGAAAATTGTATGCTTCATCGATGCTATACTGCATCCCGACTGACTCACCAACTCCCCATGACCCTTCTGTAAGGGAATGTCTAATTGGCTACAGATGGGCTTTGAGACTCCATGTCACACTCCCCCTCCTTCACCATGATATGATTTTTTTGTTCTTTGATGACTGATATCTGATTTCATCAATACCTCATGGTCACACAGGCTGGTGTTCCTCTTCCATGTGGACATTTTTGCTTTTCAGATAGATGACCACTTGTTTATCATCCAGTCCTTAAGACCCCAGACCCTATATTTTTTGATAGCTGGGCACCATCAGCTTTCATCACCATGTTTGCTTATGAACCTGCTTTGTTTTTCAGTGATCATGTTGGGAAGGTGAGCATCATGGAATGCCAGTTTAATAGAACAAAGTGTTCTTGCATTGAAAGAGTATTTGAGTAGAGGGCCAATGTACATCTGCTACCTTAATACTAAACCTATAAGTATATGCACATTATCTATACCTTTCTCTTCATATATAAATACATTTGCATATGTACAAGCCTGTATTTAGACCTTTAGAAATGCCTTCTGCCTTCTAGATCTTTTCTCTTTCTCTTTTCTAATAAATCATTTTATTGGGGGCTCAGACAACTCCTATCATGGTCAATACATAGAACAATTGTTTGCAGATCACATTTGCACATTTGTTGCCATCATCATTCTCAAAACATCCTCCAAAAAAAATCCTCCTTTTACTTAGGCCCCTGGATCAGCTCCCCATATTTCCCCTCACTCCCCACTCTCCCTTCCCCACTCTCCCTTCATATTTTACAATTTGTCATTATTTTGTCATACTGTACATTGTTGGATGTGTCCCTTAACTCACTTCTCTATTGTCCGTATTCCAGGGAGTCTTTCCTCTCTTTTGTAGGCAATATTTTCATCTCACTAGTCCTTCCCCAAAGAATTATGTTCTCTTTGGTTTATACCATGTAAAAACTACAATTTTGATATTTTTTTCAACAGCTTTACATATCATATCATATCATATCATATCATATCATATCATTGAATCATATCAGGGAGAATTGCAGAATAACTCTTGCATCAATTTTAGAGCATTTCCCTCCACCGATGGTTAGGATGAGTTATGCAATCACAGTTGATTCTAATGCTGTCTCCTACCACTTATCTTCTTTATTTACTCCTGAAATTCCATAATTGAGTACTTTTTGTAAGTTACAATTTTCAATTAATTTGTCATTTGCATTAAAATTGTTATTTATTAATGTAATGTCTACCTTATTATCCCAAGTTATCTTTTAAATTTTTGTTGCATCTGTTGTGATGATCCTTCCTTTCTTCCTGATGTTGGAAATTTTTTCTTTAAAAGAAATAATTTTATTTTCCTGATTTATCCTGATTTTATTTTATCACTCATTGTTTAAATATTCTTCTGCTCTATTTATCTAAGGTATTTTCCTTCTTTCTTCTATTCCCTTAAATGAGACCTTGGATAAATTATTGCTTTTTTGGGGGCAGCATACACATTTGAAATGATACAATTTTTAAGTATTGGGTTAGATGCATTCTAACACATGCTATATGATGTTTTCATTATCAATTTTCTCAAATTATTTTGTATTCCCCTTGTGATTTATTTTTGACCGTATGTCAGTTTTCTGGCAATGTATTGCTGCAACCATGGTTGCATGATCTTCAATGGAATTTGACTTCCATGTCATATCAATGATACTATTCTATAGCTGGAGCATTCTGTTGGGTCATCTTTCTTTGGGATGGGCACAAATATAGATCTCTTCCATTCAGTTGGCCAAGTAGCTATTTTTCACGTGTCCTGGCAGAGATGAGAGAGTGCTCCAGAGTCCATCAGTTTGTTAAAACATCAATTCCTGAAGACTTGTTTTTGGCTATTGCTTTCAGTTCAGCTTTAAGTTCTTCCTTCAGTATCATTGGTTCTTGATCACATGCTACCTCCAGAAATGATGTAATATCAACTAGCTATCCTGTTTATTCTTTCCATTTTCTCTTTATGTTTCCTCAATCATTCAGTATTTTCCCCATAGAATCTTTCAGTATAACAACCGAAGGTTTGAATTTCTTCATGAGATTTTTCAGTTCATGTTGATGGAGTGTATTCTTTTTTTGGGGGGGCATTTCTAATGCTTCATAGATTTTGATTAGATCTTTGTAGATTTCATTATAATATTTAACTTTATTTTCTCAAACTGTCCCTTAAAATTTCCAATTCAGGTGTTGGAATTCATCCTTTCTTCCATTTACATTAGCTGCGATAGTATTAAAAGCAAGTTTCAGAATCTATTCTAATATCTACTTGGATCTCTTCTTTCTTTCCTGTCTTTTAAAAAAATTATTGGGGACTTTTGCAGCTTTTATCACAATACATGCATACACCCATTGCATCAAACACATTTGTATTTTTGTTGCCATCATCATTGAAAGCATTATCATTCTACTTGAGCCTTTGGTATCAGTTCATTCTTTCCCCTCCCCCTCCCTCTCTCCCTCATGAGCCTCTCATAATTTATAATATTTTTCATGTCTTACACAGATTGCTGTCTCCCATATGACCTTTTGCCCTCTTGAAAGATGGTCTTGATGTTCTCTCACAGTTCATCAGGTCTTCTGTCATTAGTGTTCAAAAGTCAAATCTATTCTTGAGATGTTGACATTCAGGTGGAATATCATCAAGGCTGTATTTGGCTGTCATAGACTTATTTTAATTTCTTCAGCTTGAACCTGAACTTGCTGATATTGACCTTCTCCGGTGTCTCCTCCCAGAGATGTAGTGAACATGATTTCAGTGAATTTTATCTGCATTTGCTATAAGCTGCAAAACCAACAACTTGTCACAGCAAATACCTTTTTCCAACAACACAGAAAGACATTATACACATGGAATTCTATGCAAATTGTATTTGATGTGAGATCTAGCTCATAGTCAAAAGGTATTTTTTATGAGCGATTGTTGCTTTTCCCACTCATAACAAATTTAAATTCTAGAATATGCAAATATATTGCATTATGTAGCTCAAGGGACATTTAAAATATGATGCTGGGCCTTGAAATAGGAAACTATGTGAATCCATTCTAATTATGTGGGCCTTAAAAGTAAAAAAACAGAAAAGCAAGACTCAAATTGTATCCTGGAGAATAGAAAGATACAGTGGAAAATGTAGTGGAGAAAGGTGGAGGAAATATAGGTCAAAAGGAAACTGAGCATCAGATGCACTCAACACCTGTCATAGACTTTGAGTGCAGGGATTCACATGTAAATATTGCTTCGCAATCCTTTAGAATTAAGAGCTACCCCAACAGGCAACTAACAAAAAAAATGGAAACTACAGTATTGTATTTTGCCAGACCCCCCAATGAACTTAAAAAGCAATTATTACCAGGGTCTCTCACTATTGATCCAGACAGTTTGACCTTGTGACACCCAAAAAAGAGTAGCTAACTAAATGAAAAATCAATTGTCAAATAATAAATATTTTTTAAGCAACAACATTTGTAAATTTGTGATAATATGTTAAGGGAGCAAAAGAAAGCAAACACACATATCACAGAAATCTCTCCATTCTTGTGTATTTTATTATTTTTTTTAATGATCTGGACAATACTAAACTTATTTTCATCTAATATCATTTGGCCTAAAATATTTATTATATTCCATCATGGAGACATGCCAGTGAAATACTTCCTTTAATCTTTTTAAAAGCTTCCTTAGTTTGCCTTAATTTTTAGGCATATTTTCACTGTACATAGAATTCTTGTTTGACTTTTTTGTTTGTCTTTTTCGTTACAGCACTTTAGACATATTCTCCAATAATAAGTCCTAATTCTTTTAAGAATTCAATTTCATTTTTCTTGTGCAGACTGACTGTGACTTGCTTCAGTGTGGTTTACTCTGTAGTTATTCTGTAGAATATGCTAAACACTTTGGATATGTAGGTTAACATATTTTATCAATCTTGGTAAATCATATCTCATCAAATATTTCTTCCATCATATTCATTTACTCTTCTGCTTCTGGAACCTTATTTATTTGAACATTAACCTTTGGCCCCACAGAATTTAATTAAGGGATTCTTTCTACTTTTTGACTGTTTATACCTCAGCTTGAGTTATTCCTCTTGCTTGCCTTCAGTGTGCTGTCCTTTCTACTGTTTTGTTCTGCTGCTGTCATGAATGAAAATAGCCCTGGGTTTCTGTTTTTTTTCTCTTTTTTTGGGGGGGGGGTTACTTAAGAAATTATCATCACTTTTTATGATTTAATTTATTTGCATTCCAAACTCTGCAATGAATTTAATAACAACTGTCTTAAAACAATTTGTTTCATTGTTAGATGGGCAAAGTTTTGCTTAAAGAAATATGACAGAGAAGACTTTACTCAAAAACGATGTGGCTATTTCATTCACTACTTGGTATGTTTTATATAAAGACAACCAATTCACTTGGGGGGGGGAGACACAATTTATGATATGTGATAAAGAATATAAGTTCACTTTTTCCCTTTTGTACTTTCCTGCCCACTTGAAACCTTGAAAAAATATTAAATTCAGTTAT